>BQNB010164141.1:0-14365 GCA_026074375.1 Tanacetum coccineum
GGTCATCATCTTAAAGACAAGTATTTCAAAAATAAAACTTGACCTCATAACGAGAATTTATTCTCGTTCATGGTCTACTTAATGACCATGCAAAGGCTTGTGTTTACTTTGCAACACAACTCGTGCTTCCTATATATAAATTAATGTACGTGTCAGTGCATTTCTTTGTCAAAATAAGAGAAATCTAATTTTTATTGATAAAAAGTTGTCTTCACAATGAATCAGTGTTTTCAGTAATCACAAAAAGATTTTCAAAGACAGTTCGACCACTCAAACAATGACAACAACTCTTTAAATAGAAAATGGGTCATCATTTGAGGGGGAGAATGTGTCATCAAATAATCTTTTAAAACTGTCTTTCTGGTTTTATATTAACTTATATTAACTATAAGAGCTTTAGATGTCATTTATTTCAAACTTTAGGGACTTATTTTCAATTTACGACTTAGTTGATTATCACGGGATAGATTTAAGCTTATCAATTCTTCGAACATGATCTCTAGTATATTTGCGTACTATGTTTTGCTGACTCTGAGGTATCGAAACCAGCAAGGGGGAAGGAATAGATATACAAGAAAGATAATGAGTAAACGTGATAGAATTCATACCCTAATCTCATTTAGGTCATTCCAGGAAGACAAATGTCATAACCGCAGAGAAAATCAGTGTTTAACTTGTTACTTTTGGGTGCACTATTTCAACTACATGGGGGAAGAGATATCTTGTGATTTCAAGTATGCATCATTTAAGATTCTCGGGGGAAGTGTTGTCAGAAGATTTATTCTAATTGGTTACTGATTGAATTAATGCTTCCTTTAATTATGATGATTCCTTAAGATAGTCAGTATTTTGCAGAAAGAAATATGTACATTTGGGACTTAGTTGACTTAGGTGTTATCATTTCGACTACTTAGAGGGAATAATTGTGACATCCGGGACTTAGTTGACTTTGGTGTTTCAATTTATATCATCACTATCGTTTAAGGAGAAATACAGACATTTGGGACTTAATTAACTTTGGTGTTACGGTTTTAAATTAATTGTGTACTTCAGATATTTAGGCTTTTTTACATCAAGACTGCTTGAGGCGGCTTGCAAGAAAGTTTTGAATCTACTCAAGAAAGGATTGCTGATTTAGAGGGAAGCTAAGACAACTTCTCAAGAGAGACTACGGGGAAGACATACGGCTGCTACAAAGAACCATATGATGTTCTAATCATTCAAGTTAAACCTCGTACATAATATACTTGTGAACATATAAATGTGTAGTGTAGACTTAAAAATTAGGCATATATAGTGTTTGAGTATGAATTTTCAAGAATTTCTTAGTAAATTCAAAATTTTCAAATTAACATACTCAAACACCATATAATACCCTCATAATTTGAGGGGGAGCATTAAAAATGTTCCTATTGTGGCTTGTTAATAATTGGACATTCTTTCCCCGAAAGCAGTTATATTTGAATCAATTGATATCCAAATATCAAGAGATTTAATATTTTTGATAAGGGGAGAAAATGTGATTAAAATATATGGCTAATTATGTGATTTTTAAGATCTCAAGTGTAAGCTAACCCATATATGTGCTAAACTCTTTCAATTAATTGATGCACATATGAAGGGGGAGCAAATGGTTATGTGATTGGCTGAAATGTGGAAGTACCAAAGACCGACCATTTAATTTACTGTATTGGAGTTATAAGGTGGTTAAGTTTAGGTATTCATTCCTATGATCCAGCCAGAACCGGAGGGATCTACCCAGGGATATTCCACTAGATAGTGTAGTAGTCCTTAGGTATGAAAAAAGGAGTAAAAGTGAGAATAAGGGAAAAGTGCCGACTGAGATGGAGCTAGTACTGGAACAAACCCAACAAGGTACTAGTTATGAAGTCTCGGTAAGCGCTGAAGGGGTTGAAGAATTAAAAAGAAAAGTTAAGATAAAGGGTGAAAAGAAAGAAGCCCTCCTTACACTTAGGCAGAAACCGGGTCAATACATCTGCTGTCAAGAATCACAAAGATGATTGCTGACATTGAAGACTGACATCATGGACCCAGTGATGCAATGCACAACCCTCCCTAGCCACTCAGAATCTCTCAAAAGATTTTTGTTTCATTTCTCACGGAGATTACACGCATTTCTATCAACTTTCTCACTCCGAGTTAGTTGGTATTGAAAAGGTGGCAGTCTGCTCCAGCCTCCGATCACTAAAACCAAAGTGCACTATTGAGTCTAGAGCCAAAAGAGATCATCCATAAATCTCATTAGGACACTTGTCAAAATTATGCTTGCTAATTCACACAATGTGAAAAACAAGAAATATATATTAAGAGTCCTACGCATTATCCTTGTGATTTTGCCAGAACATCCGAGTGATACTTAAGTATTCACAGTGAAGATGGAAATCCTGCTTGAGCCAACATCAAACAAGCTCTTGGTAGGTGACTTGTGCGATTCAAATGAATCAAACTTGTGACAACTGGAAAGAAACGATGGTGCGATTCCAAGTGAATCAAACTTGTTCCAGTATATGAATTGACGGTTGATGATGAATTTTGAATTGCTTAAAACTCTCGATGTGTCACAAAACCACTTTAGCAAGTGACACGTCGATTGATTTTCAAATCAATTTTTCTATTCAATCGGTGAGACAGTAACTCACTGGTTCACTCTTATCGTGTTGTCTGCTTTGAGACATTCCGATAATGAGAACATGCTGAGTACGATGAATCTAATACACGTGTGTTAGAAAGATTCAATACTGCAAGCTGGAAATCCTGTCAAGGAGATTCTTCTTAAATTGAATCTACCTGATCACAGGTCGATCCTCACGGATTCGAAGGTTACTCCAACCAAACACGGGCGAATGACAAAGCCATATTCGTCCCCCCGCTTTATTGCTAACTGTTTTAATGCAGGATACTTAAAGATGGAGGTGAAGGTACCTGATTCCAGCTGTCTCAAAGATTCATAACCACATGCTCATACTCGACCGACAAAAGTTAAGACATCATGAAAGCTCAAGTACATGTTTCAAGACTTCCGCTACTCTGATACCGTACGTCTTTCTTGAAGTGACGAAGTATTAAAGTCAAAGAATATCAAGAAAGATGGTTACACTCGCTTTCAAACATCAAGAATAGTATGAGCATGTCGGTCCAGAAGTCACAAGATCACAAGATGACAAAGTCACAAGATGACAAAACGAGATTATGCTTGGTTGATGATCTCACAGTGCTCAAGATCACATCTCCACTTACAAGTAAAGATAAAGGAACAAGCTCGAGCCTAAAGTCAAAGATTACCATATTCACCAGATGATGTCAAGAAAACAAATCTACGAGCACAAGACTGAAGACAAATCATAGTATGCTAGGTTTAAGTTTTTGTAAAATGAAGTGACCTCCCTTAGGGGGAGATTGTTAGGATCACGAAAAGTATCGGTCACTTCCATTATATCGTTTGATAGCTCGTAAAGTAATATTTGGAAATTAGATAGGCTAGCTTAGGAACAAGCACAAGGAAAGCCCATGAACTTAGTCCATAGGCCGGCCCCTATCAAGTGTATAAATACCCTCTCCACACATGGAGAGGGTGTTGGTTGGTTGTTTCTTTTCTCATAATCTAAGTGTGTATTTCTTGTTTACTTTCTCTCACTAGAAGCATCCTCCCAAGTAATTTAGTAGCTTCAAAACTTGTGCTTGATTATCATTTACTAAAACCGTAGTGAGGTTAATTTATAGACAAAATCATATGATAAGAGGTAAAATAAATCCCATATAGCTCCTGTACCTGTAAGCACTCCCTTTTAGTGCTAAATTGCTCAAGTATCTAAGTGAAGAAGTCAAAGTTGAAAGAAAAAAGTTTTGTGCCAAGCCTTAGTTATCATAAAAAAAGAGAAGAAAAGTAGTTCAAAGAAATAAAGGCTTAAGTTCGGCACATGAGATGAGTATATGCTATTCACCCTCATCACTGTCACGTTTTACCTCTTTGAGATTTTTGTCTAGGTGCTCACGCCGCAACGGGCATGTTTATGTGTCTCGTACAAGCCTATGGTAGCTATCTAGATTATGTCTGTGCTTTTGAGTGTCTTAAATTATAAACCCTATCTGAGTGGCTCGAGTGAATTAAAAAAATCAAACACATTTCCCTCTGAGGTGCTATGTTATATGTCAATGCTTGAAAAGTTAACTAAACCTGTAAACACTTGAAAAATCCAAATTTTCTCCACGTCACGATAAATGATCTTGTTTTTCTCGCTTTTAATTGCTTGAGGGCAAGCAACAGCTAAGTGTGGAGGGATTTGATAACGCCTAAATTATACATGTTTTCGGTGGCGTTATTTATATATATTTTATCATTTCTCGTGAACTTTTGATACTTAATAGCATGAAATACTTGCAGGTTCACTTGAAGACATCCCGAGCTCAAATAAAGCAAAGATCAAGTACTTATACACTTCGAAAAGCAAAATACAAGAAAAGATAAAGTCTCAAGCTGAAAAGTGCAAATGTGCGCCGCACTTACCCTTTGTGCGCCGCACTTCTCCCCAAAGTCAAAAGAATTAAAAGCCCGGTCAAAATAGTGCATTAACACCCTAAGTACTCCGCACTTACAAAATTGTGCGCCGCACTTCCCATCTGGCTACGCAAAATAAATGAAGTCATTAAATACTATCGCATTAACACACCAAGTGCGCCGCACAAATTATTTTGTGCGCCACACTTCTACCCGAAAATCAGCCTATAAATAGAGCCAAAATTCTCACACATTTCATCAACTCACTTACAATCCCATCTCCTCTCATCTCAAACATTCTCCCGTTTCCTTGAAATATCATAAACCTTCCTAACCTTTTCCTAAAAACACCATAAACACCATACAACTTTGAAGGTTCAAGATCAAATCAAGAAGAATGAGGAAGAACAATATCATAGTTCTAAAAATAAAAGGGTGTAATTAGATTCCATACTTGTTATGGGGAAGTTTTGATCCATATTCTTACCCGGTTACAGTATGTTTCTTATTTATCAATTAATCTTGTTATGAACTTCATAGCCATGAGAGGCTAAATCTCTCATGACTACTCGGTGAAAATAATATAATGAATAAGCATTTGGTACAATTATGATCTTGTTAATCTTAAGCTTTTGTTATAATCCTATCGTGTCTAATCCTGTCAACTTTGATTATCAACTTTGATTGTATACTCACACCGGTATAGGTCAAAAGACACGTTGTGATCTATATAGTTTTAAAGGTTTGTCTACGATCTTTATCATCTGTGACGAGAAATCTACTTATGTTATTTGATAACCAAAAAGAGATTTGACATTATAGTAACTAGATTATTTGAGTGACACATCTAATCGAGTTAGCTAAACATAAGTCTTAAGTTAATAAGTTAATTTATGAAAATGTTTTCAGACGAGAAAATAATTTTTATGAATTAAAGTCCTAAGTCTAAGATCGTAATTATTACCATTGCTTATGAATTATATGAAATTATCTAAGTAGTCATATTTCTCACATTTTTTAAAGTTTATTTTTCAGCTGATTATTCGACACTACGCAAATCCCTGTGGACGACCTGGTCTTACCTAAAGATTATACTACCTACGTGAGTTATACTTTTACCCGTGTGTTTCCCTATAATAAAATTGGTATTTTCAGTCATTATAAATTTAAAGCTTTTGAAACACATCAACCCTGAACTTTTTTCTGGTTCATTAAAGAACTTCATGTCACTATGTTACAAATAGCCCCCTACTGGATCATGGTTTTGCTTTCATGTTATCAGTTCAATGTTCAACTTAATCTTGGAAAAACGAAGGAAAGAAAACCACTAGAATTATATGAAAAATCATTGAATGATAAATTTAATTTAAATGCATCGGCTGCTAATACGTATCTCCGTGGGCTGTTTTTACCATTCAAGAATATATCAAGGTACGTAAATAAAAGAATGCGAAATTCTACACATAAATGTTACAAAAATGTTGTGCATCATTCATTAACAACTTTTTTGTATCGCTTTATAGGGAACCTAAACTGTTTACTAATTGTTACACCAAAAGGAGGTCATTTAGGATGGGTTGCAGGCGAGAATGCTCCTTAGGTTGCCTATGGACTAATCCTATGTTCATGGATTTCCTCCAAGATATTGAAAATGAAATTTCGAGCACACGAAAGGGTTCTAACATTGAGTTGTAGTCACTAGAGGTATAAAAGGGATTAACTGTTACTTTAAAAGGGAATATACATTCGTGTTAGTTTTCACATCATGTACTCCTTTTTGTATACTTTCTAATGATGAATACTTTATTAAGTTTTATTTCCTCATATCGGATTACCATATATACATCTCTATTTTGTTCTTTATTCATTCTATAAATATTTTACGGTTTTCGTAATTGATTAACCGTTACTTTATTTATTCATTGGATACTCACAAGGAAAGCCCGCCCATCGGGCGGGCTTTGCAACTAGTATATATATATTACGAGATCAAAAAATCAAAATTGGATGCCTAGTGTGTGTCTATATGCAACAAATGTGAAGGTGCGATTATTTCGACTCTAAAAATAAAACCTAAGAAATAATCTAAACGCTCCTTTATTCACTTACACTCAACTGAGTGTGTCGAAAAATATATATTAGATTATATATTTCGGCCACAATCACGAGTTCATCGTGTATGCATGCAAAATCGTTCTTAGAACGTATTAACAATGCGAGAAAACATTTTTATTATGTTCCTAGTCATGAGAAATTTTTCAAAAAGAAAATTGGGGTTTTGTATAATTCAAAATTTTCCGAACACGCTCAATAATGAAAAATCTATATCTACGGGAAGCATATTAGGGATACATTGTATAATCCTAGTCCTAATTATGCAAAAACACAAGAAAAATTAAAAATCCCTAATTTTTAATTTTGTGCAAAATCAATCACTAGACACGAAATTAAAAGAGGAATTGATGAAAATACTCACAATAGTTGTTAATGATGATGTTTATGTTTTCCCTTTGTAAAATTGCCTTAATTTTAAGTTATAAGATTGGATTTTGAGTTTTTTATGGTGTTTTTAGTCGTCAATTAGCAGCAGCAGCACTCAAATGAGTGTTTTTTTTAGTTTTATGAAAAATACAAATGAAATGGGGTTGTTTGGTTCTAATAGGCCACAGTCCAATATCGATTGGGGACTGGCTTTGAGATCTAATGTACCGGCCCATCGATAAAGGACCGGCACCTACTGGGCCATTTTTGGGCTTCGGGCTTTGATGAATTTTAACGGATTTTGATGAAGGATTGACGTTTTAATTTGTATTTCACAAATTAAAGATGCTTAAACATTTCGGATGAAATAATTAAATTGTCGCGATTTATCAGAATATATTTAATAGTTACGAGACTATTAAAAATAGAACGAGACGTTTACGAGATTTGTTCCATCATTCCTAGACCTAGACGTAAATAATTAAACAGTTCACATTTGAGTCGTTTAGTGAGGATGTCGGTGATGTTGTCTTCTGACGGAACTTTTTCGATAGAAATATTTCCTTTTTGGACGTTGTCGCGAAGGAAATGATGACGGATTTCGATGTGTTTTGTATGCTCGTGTTGCACGAGATTTTTGCTTAAGTCAATGGCTCCTTTATTTTCACACATAATCGGAATGTCATCGAGGAGGATGTCTTATTCAATAAGAGCTTGTTTCATTCATAGTGCTTGTTGACATGCCTTTCTGGCTGGCGCTTACGTATTTGGCTTCGATAGTGGAGATAGCAAGAGCGGTTTGCTTCTTCGCAACCCAAGATGTTAAACAACATCCCATAAATGTAGAAATACCGCTAGTTCTTTTTCGATCCACGTAATCTCTCGCATGATCAGAGTCGGCATATATACTATAGTTTCTATAGCGGACCCCTTAGGATACCATGATCCCAAGTGCGTAGTGCCTTTAATGTATCAGAAGATACACTTAACCGCTTTAAGATAAGAGGTTTTGGGATCCTCTTAGAAATGTGCATAAAGGCGGACACTAAACATGATATCAGACCTATTTGCCGTTAGGTATAATGAACTACCTATCATGCCCTATACTTAGTATTGTCCAAGGACTCACCTTCTTCATCTTTCATGAGTCTTGTATCCGAGGATATGGGCATTTTCATTGGTTTAGAGTCTTCTAATCCAAAAAATTTAAGCATTTTTTAATATATTTAGATTGATTAAAGAAGATATCGTCTTCTAATTGTTTTATTTGTAAACCAAGGAAGAAGTTTAGTTCATCCATCATGCTCATTTCGAACTCATCGTTCATGATTTTTACGAAGTCATCACACAACTCTTGACAAGTTGAACCGAATATAATGTGGTCGACATATATTTAAACAATGAGATTTGAACCTTTCTTCTTTGTAAAAAGTGTGTTATCTACCATTCTAATGTTATATTCATTTTTAATAAGAACAGCTTTTAACCTATCGTACCAAACTTTAGGAGCTTATTTAATACCATACAAAGCTTTCTTAATTTTATAAACATGGTTAGGTTTTTCGAAATTAGTGAATCCCCGAGGTTGTGCCACATATACCTCCTTATTGATAAAACCATTTAGGAATGCACTTTTTACGTCCATTTGGTAAAATTTAAAATCTAACGCATAATCATAAGCTAATAAAATCCTAAGTGATTCTAGTCTAGCTACTAGAGCATTTTTCTCATCATAATCAATTCTTTCTTGTTGATTATAAGCTTATGCGACTAATCTAGCCTTATTCCTATTTACGATGCCATTTTTATCAAGCTTATTCCTAAATACCCATTTTTTTCAAGTGATTGTTAAAGACTTAGGTTGTAGAGCTAACACCCAAACATCATTTGCAGTGAATTGATTTAATTCTTCTTGCATGGCAACTACCCAGCTTTCGTCCTTTAATGCTTCACTGACATTTTTGGGTTCTATAGTTGAGATCAAACAAAAAATTACTTTTGTTTTGGGCTTGAGATCTAAGGGTTCTTTGGTTTAAATTTTCTATGACGTTTTCTAATGGATGACTCTTAGATTCCTTAATATTGACTATTTTGTCAATTTCTAAAGTTTCTTCTTCGACATCATTTCATAAGGGTTTCTTTTCACTAACCTTAATAGCTTATTCTTCGACTAAATCAACATCCTCCAAGGGTGATGTTTTAGGTGGGGGAGGACTTTCATTGAATGTCACATATAAGGATTCTTCGACTTTCATCGTGTGTTTGTTGAGAACTATATAGGCCTTACTATTTTGAGAATATCCTAGAAAAATACCTTCGTAAGACTTTGAGTCAAACGTGGTGAGGTACTATTTCGGATTTAGAATGAAGCACTTGCTTCCAAATACTTTGAAATAGTCTAGAGTAGGTTTCCTACCTCTCAAGATTTCGTATGGTGTTTTTCCTATGATTGGTCTAATCAAAATCCTATTGAGTATATAAGTTGAGGTGTCTACCGCGTTGCATTAAAAATTTTGTGGAATGGATTGTTCGTTTAAAATTTAACATGGTTCTACTCATTTCTTGTAGAATGCGGTTTTTCCTTTCTACTACCCCATTTGATTGTGGAGTACGTGGAGCGGAGAAATTGTGAGTAATCCCATTAGAGTCACAATAATCTTTGAATTGCACTTCGTTATCAAATTTCCCGACCATGATCCGTCCTAATGGAGACTATTCAACAACCTAATTGATTTTGGACCTTTTTACTAAAAATATCGAATTTCTTGAAAGCTTCGGTTTTATTTTGGAGAAATCTTGTCCAAGTAAACCTAGAATAGTCGTCTACTATTACTAAGGTGTAACGATTTCCTCCATAACTTCATATAGCGGATGGACCGAATAGATCCATATGTAAGAGTTCTAAGCATCTAGTCGTTGAGACCATATTCTTAGCTTTGTGACTAGCGTGAGTTGGTTTTCCAATTTTACAAGCGTCACAAAATTTTGACTGAACTTAAGATTAGGTAAATTTCTAACTAGTTCCTTAGACGTTAATGATTGAATTAAACGCATATTCGCATGACCTAGTCTCTTATGCCATAAGATGGAATTTTCTTCAATTGTTGTAAGACAAATTTTGTCTTTGAGCTTATTTCCTAATTTTATCACATATAAACCGCTTTTCTTAATGCCTCTACCTATGACCTTTCCATCCTTAGTTATTTCATTATCGTGCTCGGAGTATATTACTTTGCACTTATTATCACATATTTGACTAACACTTAGCAAATTAAATCCTAAGTTTTCTACATGCTCAACATTTGAAATATTAAGGTAGTCATGAGAAATCGTACCTTCGCCAATGATGTTACCACGTAGGTTACTACTAAAAATTACGTTACCACCATTGTATGCTTTTTATGCAGAGAAAATATTTTGGTTTCCTATCATGTGCTTAGTGCATCAACTATCTTTGATCCACTCGTCGGGCTCCAAATCAATTCCTAAGCATATCTATTTAAAATACATAACAACTCAAACATTTGGTTCCCAATATCTCATAGGTCCAAAGTTGTTAGCACTAAACATTCTTTGCAATTGTTGCATTTGATTAGGATGTAGAAATGGTGGACAAATTCCCCAAGGTACGTAATTTTGTTGTTGAGAGTTATTCCAATTTACGGGATATACATTTGGGTAATTTTGTCTCTCGAGGTTTCTCCTAGCTTGTGATGTTCTAGACCGAGGACGAGAATTATTAGTTATCTTAAGAGGTGGAGTTTTTGACCTTACTTCGGGTTTTGTAAATTCAACTCTGGGTTTTTGAGATGGTTTATAAAAATGTTTAACCTCATCATCACTAGCAACGGGAACCTTAACATTATTTATAATTATATGTTTAGTTTTTAGACTCGAATTTGACTGAAAAAATAAAATTGGTTTTTCTTCGACGAACTGAGAGTCAGGCAGTCCTAGATTGATATTGGGTCGCCTGAGTTACCTAAGGGACTGCCCCTTATACATTAGGGATTGACACATGGTGCCTCGGGTTCTTATGATTTTACAAATTTTATTTGTTTAATTCCGCTTGATGATGCTTCTACTAAATTAAATCCTAGACCAAATTTATCTCCAGAGGGTTTTTGAAAACTTAACATTTTCTTAAGTTGATGAGTACTCTTTTCAAATTGAGTAAGCTTAGACGCTTCCTCTTTGAGTTTCTCATTTTCAAATACAAGGTTTTGACACGTTATACACCCGATGTCGATTTTTTTGTTTTTCTCTAATCTTGACACCTTTTCTTTTAATTCAAGTATTTCTTTCTCTATCATATTTCTAATTGTTTTTAGTGACTTATTTTTGTTTATGACTTTTAAAGTCATTTTGCATAAACGGTGATAGTCATTATCTAGTTCAAGATCATCTATTGACGATAAATCATCACTATACAATTTGGTTTCGGAAAGTACCTCATAGGATGCTTGAGCCATATGACACATTTCGTGTTTGGTCTTCTCTTCCTATTCTTCACTGCTATTTCTCCAAGATCCTCCAACAAAATCCCTTTGGTTTTTGTTTCTTGGTAGCTTCGGGCATTCTTCGATAAGGTGATTTGGATCTCTACATCTAGAACAATTTCTATCGTTCTTTTCGTTCTTGTCATCCGACTTCTTTGGAAAGACTTCTTTTCATCACGCGGTTGTCATATAAATCTTCCTCATCTTTTGAAAAACTTCTTAAAGTCCCTAACCGCTATGGCGTATTATTCGTCTTCACTTCCGAAAGTCAAACTTTCTTCATCACTAGATTCCTTTTTAGCCTTTAGGGCAAGAGATCTACTTTTGCTCTTTTGCTTTTGACTATTTCAGAATCTTTCTTAATAATCACTTCATGAACTTTCAAGTTACCGATAAGTTCGTTCAGTGATAATTATGTCAAGTCCTTCGACTCTTTAATAACCGTGACATTAGCTCTCCATTTAGGATAAAGTGCCCTATGAAATTTCCTAACATAGTTCTTGCTAGAATAACCTTCATCAAATGCTTTTAGACTAGTAATAATTGTGTTAAATCTAGAAAAAGCATTATCTATCGATTACTCTTTTAAAATTGTAAATTATTCATATTGTTAAACAAGATCTATTTTTTTATCTTTGACTTGACTATTACCTTGGTGGGTGATTAACAAGGTTTCCCAAATTTCTTTTGCGGTTTTGCACATAAAAATTCTTTCGTATTTTTTACATGGTAAAGCATTATAAATTACCATTTTGGCTTCATTGTTTTTAGCAAGTCTTCTTTTAAGATCATCACTTTGTTTATCAAATGGTATAATTTCATTCTTTTTAGTTAAATGGTTATTTTCAGTAGGTGGAAATCACCATAGGTAATGACATGCCAAAGATGTAGATCTTTCGATTTCACATAAGTCTCGAATCTATTTTTCCAGTAAATAAATCCATCGCTTTCAAAGAGTGGTGGTCTTTGCATGGATTGCCCTTCTAAATATTTTTCAGATTCTACAGATCGATTCAAGTTTTAAAATACAGTTTATTTTAAAAATCTTGGGTTAGCCTGCTCCTGATACCAATTATGGAAACTAGAAGGGGGGTGAATAGTTTATCGCTTTTTAAAATTTAATTGTCGTTGTTTACAAAAGCTTTGACTCGAGTTTACGTGAGATCACTTATACACAATATGAACACAATGAACATATATATGCACAAAGAATATTAACTACAAAATATAAAGTGCAAGATGAAAGTATAGAGATAGAAAGATCAAACCACGACACAAGGATTTATAGTGGTTCGTTAACGAAGCTCCTCTTCGCCCTACTTCACTCCCCGAGTATCCAACTCGAGAGTTCACTTTCACAATGTCAACAAACTCCCTTCAGGCGGAGAAAACCGTACACACGTAGCTTACACCAATTTACAACACTAAGCTAAATGTCGAGTTCTAATCTTAGCTAGAACCAATCTACCACTCACAATCATAGTTTGAGGACTAAAATACTTTGGCTCACTCACGTATTTTTTCACCTAAAATACTAACACGATCTACCCGATCTATCGACTACACACGAATTAAAGAGATGTGGTTGATGTATAAATTACAACAAGATCGTAACAACGTTACATATGCACAAACTAATCTACAATACTTCGTATCTTAACGATTATGAGTATTCTTCTCTTGCATTTGGAGAGGAAGGATTGTATCACTTGTAAACATATGTTTATACAAGTCAAATGATCAAAAGAAAGAAAATATGTTTGTTGATTTAAAACAAAAAGAAATTGTGTGCAAAGAGGTGAAAAACATTGTGGGAACAGTCCACTATTTATAGACAAACTTTGAGACGTTTTGGCCCGACAGTCCCAAAGATATGCCTGGCGGTCCCTTATTAATAAGGGGCCCGCCCTTACTAGGATGCTCCCCATTTTGTCCTTTTTTAGGGAAATGTTTTCTGGTTCAGATTTTTCTGTTTTTTAGAGGGGAAAACCTGATTTCAAATGTATATACGAATAAAAGATTTCTTTTAATTACAAAATTATTTTGTATAATTTATTTTTGTAAAAGGTTTTGTTACATTTATAAAAATATAAAGTTTAGGACAAAAAGGTATTACTTTGATCTTTTAACAAATTTATCATTTGTTTGTTCATACCTTAAGTGATTTACGTCGAAATGGAAATTTACAACTAATAACTTGTTTACGTTTAATTTTACGTATAATGTTTTTACATTTTGTGATTATAAAAACGTAGAGAAGTCAAAAAATATAAATGACGTTTTTAGACATTATTTGTATTAACGTTTTCCGTTGTGCATGTTTTATGACCTATGCGGATACCCACAAAATCCCTACACTCAAGGCCCACAAACCTAAAGCTTATGATTTGTTGCAATAGATACTAGTATCCTCTTGGTCAAAGTCTCATTTTTCAAGTATGCACTTTTTTAGCTATGTTTTATGTGCTTGTATAATGATGACATAATATAAACCAGATAAATTATACAATAAACATATAGAGTTAAGTATGATATACTTGTGAAAAAAATTTGTGTTGCAATTAACAACAAGTTGATAGATGGTAGAGATTAACTAATAATAGGATGTTTGGAGCACATTAGAGAGTATTTGATGAAGAGGATGGTGAATGTGAAACATGATATAGAGAGGTGTGATGGTCCCTTAACACCAACTACAAAAGCCATTTTAAATGTTATTGTTAATACAAATAATGTCTAAAAATATTTTTTGACCTCTCAACGTTTTGATAATAACAAAATGCAATAATGTTTACAATAAAATTAAACGTTTACAAATTATTAATCGTAAAATTCCATTTCTAAGATTAGTGATCACTTAAGGTATGAA
>BQNB010164142.1:0-14365 GCA_026074375.1 Tanacetum coccineum
CCTAAACAATCTTAAATGCTCCTTGCCAAACATACCCTTAGTCTTACTTCACAAGGTTTGTTATTCGTTTTCACTAACTAACCAGATAACCTAGTACAAACAACTTATCTTTGCTAATCAAACTATATATTCAGTAATCCCACTATACAAATATTCTCCGTGAACTAACTAACATTTTCACAACTCCTAAATGCTTCGTCGTCCAACATTCTCTTGGCTAAAAATATAACGCCCCTAATTAACTCAATCACTATAATACATATTAAAAAAAAACAGCAAACAGATTATTATACCTGCAACATTGCCAAGCATCTCCTCCATATGTATATACTTATACCAAAGCTGATCCACCCTCGGCAGCAACGTAACGGCACGATCCCACACATTCCTGGCATGTTGAATAAACTTATTCTTCATTTCCACATCAGCGTACTTCAACCACATTGTGTGATCTCTATAATCCACATCCAACGCCCGTTCCCAAACGGACCTAGCGCGGTTAAAATCCTTCTGACTCTCCTCCCATTTCGCATACTTTACCCAAACAGATTTATTCGACCTCACTCGGCGTATTGAGTCTTCGAATTCTTTACGCTTTCGGAGACGGTAGTCTGCGAGTTCGGTCGGGTCGGTTATTTTTTGTTTCGGAGGGCGGATTTCGGCTTCTTGACGCTCCCGGGCTTCGCGAAGGATTTGTTCGGCGGTTATTTGGACAGGGGCTGGGGTTTTGATTTTGACGCGGGTGGGGCGGGGGAGTTTGACCTCGGTTTCTTTGCGGGTTAGGTACCCGAGATTTGGGTCTCCTTCACGATTCGCCATGGTTGATTGAAGACTTGTTTTCGCCATGGTTGGTTGATTGTTGAGATTATTGAATTGAATTGGGTTTTCAGCGGGATGTTGAACGAACCCTAATTGGGTGTGGGGTTATTTATGCTAATGAGTCGGCTAGAGTTATTTATAAAGGAAAAGAAGGAAAAGCAAAGAAAGTTATAGATTCTTTTTGTGTTCTCAAGTTTTAATAAAGAGGGAAGTGCAAAAATTATCCCTGTGGTTTGTCAAAAAACTGTCTCACGTTCCTCGTTAAAAATTTTAAAAAGTACAATTTTTTTTTTGAAGTTTTGTAAAAAAAAATTTAATTTTTTCACGAATAATAACGTAAAAAATTAAAAATTTTAAACTTTAAAAAGTACGAAAAATTTTAAAAAAATTAAGATTTTAAAAAGTGCGCATTTTTTAAAAAAAAATTGTAAAAAAATCTTAAATATTTTTACAAATAATAATATAAGAAAGTTATTTTTTTAAACAAAATTAAAAAACAAACAAAAACTAAAAAAAAAGTTTTTTTTTAAAAACAAAAGTTCACGATACATCCATGTGCCAGCAAAAAGACAACAATACCCTCCTTTTAGACCCTCGTTAATACTTAATGGAAAAAAAATTGCACCGTTAGTCCTAAGAGATGTACCGTGCCTCAAAATTATTTGCACCGTTAGTCCAAGGGATATATCTTGTCCCAAAACATTGACGGAGGGATGTGTTTTGGACAATTATTTAACGAAGGACGTGAGACATTTTTTTGACAAACCACAAGGATGATTTTTGCACTTCTCTCTTTAATAAAAGCAACTTAAGCTAAAGATGACACAACATTTTATATTAGGGAGGAGGTGATTTGTGCACCAACACTTTTTTGCCATACGCCACCAAATCTTTTGTAAAATTTAATTAAATTATTCTTTTACAAAATCATAATAAAAATAAAATATTAACCCTACTTACAAGTCACACGTACAATTGGTTGAACTCTTCCTTTTTTTTTTTTTGGTAAAGGGGAAATTACCCCGGTAAATTATATTAACCAAAAAACCGTTTAAGCACAATGGAATGTGGCTAAGATACCACATTAACCTCAAGCTACGGTTGAACTCTTCCTTCACATCATCAATAACGTCATTGCCGTCACTGCTGTCACCATTGCCAAAAAATTCCATCTAGTTTCTGAATTCATTTAAGTATAATCAAAATAAAATATAATTAGTTTAAATAATACTTTTAAAACTGCATATATTGGATTATCTTATCGAAGTTTCCACTACAACAAAATGTGGGTTTGGGGTCGGCCAAAAATTAGGGTCGACAATGTCGACCCTAATATTGGCAGGGGATCCACTTTTATGGAATTATTAATGAAGTAAGCGCATGAAAGCAAAACACTAATATATAAAGACAAACTTAAAGGGTGAAGAAATATGTTTAATGGTTTGGTTTAGCTTTAGATTGCAAAGTCACCGTGGTAAATTGTTTAATGGATCCATAATGATAAATTATTGCTAACTTATACATAATTTCCTTAAATTATTAAACCTCGCTGGTGCGCGCAACATGTTATGGTCCTTAGAAGTGTTTCCTGTCAAGTGCATCAAGCTTTAATCTCAGGCTCGCATCAACACTATACATATATAGTGGCAGCTCATATATTCTTTTAGAAATTATGTTCAAATGATATATATTATCTTATCGAACAGACCAACCAAGCGAACATCATAAATTCCGTTGATTTTACAATTTCTTGCCATGTGGGTTTAACAGAAGTAAGTGCTAAATTGTGTCTTGTGGATAAAGCATGAATTTAATGAGGTTAAAGTGAAACTCGCAAGTGAGAAAATAAAAGTTCTTCACAGTTGCAATACACCTGTTTATAGGAAGCTTTTGTATCATGTATCTCAGTTTGCATTGAAGGCAATATGTAAGCAATATGAAAAGATCACTAAATGTACTAATTTCTGCCATTATACTTTTATGTTGTAATACAACATAATTTATTAACCTTCACTGTTTGTGTTATCTTAGGTACCATGACTCCTTGCACCGGTTATTTCACGGCGACTATGGGTCTTCCATGTGCTCACAAGATAATAAACTCTCATGAAAATGAACTCTCTTTGGATCTTATTCATCCACACTGGAGAATCGATACATTAACCTTCACTACAACAAAATGTTGGTTTTGGGTCGAAGAAAAATTAGGGTCGACAATGTCGACCCTAAATGAGGCAGGGGACCACATTTATTCAACCAAAACTGGTTAGTCAACA
Source organism: Tanacetum coccineum (assembly GCA_026074375.1). Classification (NCBI taxonomy): domain Eukaryota; kingdom Viridiplantae; phylum Streptophyta; class Magnoliopsida; order Asterales; family Asteraceae; genus Tanacetum; species Tanacetum coccineum. The sequence goes on from BQNB010164142.1 coordinate 3,096, forward strand.
AAACTTTTTTGGGTCGAAAATTAGGGTCGACAATGTCGACCCTAACATTATTCCATGAAAAAAAGTTTTATATATTTTATAAAAAATCATTTTATACAATAATTGTATACGAAACGAGGAACCGGACCGACCCGGCCGAAACGAACCAATTTATATTTTTTATAAAAAGTTATATATTTTATAAAAAAGTTTTATATATTTTATAAAAAATCATTTTATACAATAATTGTATACGAAACGAGGAACCGGACCGACCCGGCCGAAACGAACCAATTTATATTTTTTATAAAAAGTTATATATTTTATAAAAAAGTTATTATATATTTTATAAAAAATCATTTTATATAATAATTATATACGAAACGAGGAACCGGACCGACCCGGCCGAAACGAACCAATTTATATTTTTTATAAAAAGTTATATATTTTATAAAAAAGTTATTATATATTTTATAAAAAATCATTTTATATAATAATTATATACGAAACGAGCAACCGGACCGACCCGGCCGAAACGAACCAATTTATATTTTTTATAAAAAGTTATATATTTTATAAAAAAGTTATTATATATTTTATAAAAAATCATTTTATATAATAATTATATACGAAACGAGGAACCGGACCGACCCGGCCGAAACGAACCAATTTATAACTATTTTAAAAAGGTTTGTAGGTGGAATAAAGGTTTGTAGGTGGAATAAATAAAAAAGTGTAGGGACGACTATGTCGACCCAAAAATACATAGGGTATGTCGACCCTAAATTTAGTCAAAGTATTTGGTTTATGTGAGACTTTTCACTTATTTATTAGCTGTCATTAGCAATTATCATTAATTGTGATTGCCTTGATTGACATTAGCAATTATGTATCAATAATTGTGATTGCCGTTTTCCTTGTATAGTCTTAAGACTCATCTATATATAAACATGGTTAGTGATGAATACAAGGATATGGAGGAATTCACCTTCTAATCTTTTATATAATAAAAGAATTACATCATTTCGGAGTTTTCTATCAAATTGAATCTTATGAATTAAAAAATTGGACCAATTAGAACGCTTGATTTTGCCACGTAGGTAAAATCGTGCAATCTGATTGGTCAATAAAAAGTCAAAATTAAATCAATTTGGTCAAAATTGAAATTTTTTCGTGGAGAAATATGATGGAGAAAAAAAACTCATAAAAATACATGTGTCAAATTTGTGAAAAAAAAACTTGAAAAAAGAAGAGGTAATTAATAAAACTTTAGTGGTTTTTAATTTTAAATAAATTGTAAAGAGTTAAGTGTAAATTTATAAATTTACAAATTTTATTATAACTTTAAAAAATAAACAAATAACCCCTTAAACATTATTCCCCTAGACTTTATATTTTAAAATACAACAAACGTAAACATTTTTTTACCTCCAAACAAATAGTTAACAGTATATAATCACATCACAAATCTACCCGAAAACTTTTTGGTGACTTTTCATTGGCGACCTGAAATTATATTGTAAAATCAAATAAAAAAACATCAAAGCACATAAAATATCATAAATAAAGAAAAATTATTTTCTAACTATTAATTGATAGGTTTGAAAAAAATGTATTTTTTTCTTTTAGTTTAATATATACTAAAATTCTAACATTAAAATTTTTCAAATAGTTTTTATTCCATTGACATGTGTGTATGCCTATAAATCATATACAACAATCTAGGCCACTTTTATATCTTAAAAAAGTGTTGATGACGGAAAAAATGGGTGAAACTCTTTTTACATTTTTATATGTATTGAAGATTTACAATCGGTAAATCTTTGTTTGACCAAAACATATTATATGCACAAAACATAATAATTATTTGAGTTTTTTTAGTTTTCTATATTCTATGAATATTGACGTTTTTGATAATTCAACTTGATGCTTTTAAATTCGATTGTGAAGCTAAAATTTTACATGTTTTAACACAAAGTATGACCATTAATCCTAAGTATAGCTGACACACTCATTTAACTATAATCATTAAACATATACAATATCAACTACATGGAGGTCAATGGTTCGAATATAACGAGGAGAAAATTAATCCCCTTGTGGCCTCGGAGGTTCACTTGAGCCGACTTCGGGCTACCTAAAAGGGTAGTTTCGCTGGTATTAGTCGGCTCATAATGTCGAGTCAGAAAACAGGTAAATTAAAAGAAAAAAATTACTAACTATCCTCAAGTTTATATAATATAAAGATTTAATAAATCTATTATATTCATATGATTTCAATAATACTTTATAACATAACTTATAAAACAGAAAAAATAAAAATTATACATATATTTAAAAAAAACATAATGCCTAAGCCTCGTGCGTGCACGGGCATTAAAACTAGTATTATTAGGGATATTAGTTACCGATTAATGTTATGTAGAATGGTTCTAACAAATGATCAGACTTCGTACGTACTTGTTTAAATGACAATAACGAGTGAATTTTAAGGAAACAACATTTTTGAGAAATGGACGGATATTAACATTGGTCAACTCTTCTAATTAACCACTTCAATCGTCACTTTATTTCCACACTCCTAAGTCCTTGCATTGATTAACTCTCTCATATTTGGCTATTTGCTCATAACAGAACAAATGACATGTTGTAGCATAAATCAAGCATAAGATTTTCATGTTAATTAAATTAGCCTATGGTTTCTGGTACAAAGCATAGGTGGTGGCGAAGAGATTGGTGGTGGTGGTAGTGGTTGATCTACTTGAAATGTAAAACTTAACGGATGATTGTTAAATATTTTTAATGAAATACCCAAATTGGCCAAAAATATAAGTCGGGCGCCTTTTTATGCAAGAAAAAAAGTGTGATACCTTAATTAAAAATGACCCTTAAGTCGGGTAACTTTTCGTGCTTTTGCCCTTTATAAAATCATTATGGCTATAACTTCATTAATTACAATTTAAGACTTAATCAACATAAACCTTCCTTTTATATCCACTTTAACATGTATTTTGTAATGAAGAAGATATTATTTACGTACCAAAACTTTCTTTCATACATTTTTTTATATCAAATAAGAAATTAACCCAGTTTCACCTCTTTTCTAAACATAATACAGTATATCTTAAATCATCAATCGTTTAGTGAAAAATTTTGAAGATCGTGACAAATATTTAATTATATTTTTATAAACGAAATGATAAGAATCTTTGATGGTCGTCTTCAAGAATCTTGTTCTCATCATATAGACATATACAAAAATCTAGCCAAGGACCAAATCTATCACCTAGGATGTTATGTTAACTTTAACATCGAGAGATGAAAGAATATGCCAAACCAGCACATAAATAGTATGTAGAAATAATAAGGAAATTTACCTGCATTTTAGCTTCAAATCTACTTTGACGGCCATCTTGTTCTATATTTTCTAGATCTAGCCATGTCGACAAGCTAATGCGTCCACCCACACTCGGAACTTCACGAATAATCTGCGCCAATTTGATAGAAGTTATATTTAACTTAACTCGTACCATATCTAAAGTTCCACCCACACTCGGAACTTCACGAATAATCTGCCACGTCGGAGTATTTTGTCGTTTAGCGACTTTTCCCCAGCGACATAAGTCGCTGGGGGAAAACGCGCTGGGGAAAGGGGCTTTTGTTGTAGTGAATGTAAAACTAATAATAACGATAAAATAAAATAATTCTCAGAAATGCACGTATTTAGAAATTTTATATGTGAATACATGCCTTAATGGAAAATGGTTAATATTTTATAGCTTCATAATCATATTACATTTGCTTCTAATTTTACTTATGCTTCTATGTCGGACATTTCAAAACCAAAAATTCATTCACCTTCAAGTCTGTTCTAAGCTTTTGTACATTTCAGAATGGCTTAGCGACCACGTTCCATTAATCATAGATTACAATTTATAGAGGTACAAAGATAAGTAGATAGACACTAATCAATGGATAAATGGATAGACACAAATCAATCACTAGATGATTACTAATTGATTGACTTATCAATATGACAACTAATTATTGACTGGATAATGTTAATCTGCCATGCTAACACTCCCCCGCAGTTTGAACGGGAGGCTTCTCGACGGACAAACTGGATCATAAGTTGTAAGCTTCTTCTTCTTCTATCAGCTTCATTCGTTCCTTTGTTTGAGGGACACATAATTGTGTTAGTGGTCATAGTGGTTTAATTGCTTGCGGCTTCCTCATTGTGGTGACGTTTATTCTTTTACGTCATGGCTTTTTGCCTGCTAGGTAGAAGCGACAATTTTTCAACCAAATATTTTCGAAAATACAAATTATCCACCGTTTAATAAGTTGAAAAGTGCTACTTCTTTTAGCATTCTTGATTGTGTGTTTGTTGAGATGTAAGAACTTAATTGTATTCATGGCATAGTTGTTTTGCTGCTTGCGGCATCCTCCTTTGCGTGGTCTGCTTTGCCTTTAGTTAAGAGCGTAATTTTTTTTGACCAACTATTTTTGAAAGATATCAATGATCTCCGATTATAAAACAAAGAATAAAAGATAAGTTTTGTTGATTGATGGCTTGCAATTTCAACTACATGGTTTGGTGAGAGTTGACGATGGTGATGGTTGGGAGAGGGTTGATCAGATTAATTTCAACATGGCGGTCCTCATTTTTTTAGAGAGAGCCCAAGCATACGAGACACTTGATTTATTGAATATGAAAACTAATAAGAGGATAGGAAAATGTACGATTGGGGTATCCCTAAGAATCACTCGGCAAGTTGCGATGACGTGAGGACAGCTTTTTTGTGATATAAGGGCAATGCTTTGGGATTCTACAATGGGTCTGATACCAGTAAGAATGGTTGGATACTTTATGTGTTTTAATTTACATTAATTTTAAATGTCCAACTTTATAGAGGTACAAAGATAAATGGATAGACACTAATCAATGGATAAACACAAATCAATGACTAGATGATTACTAATTGATTGACTAATCAATATGACAACTAATTATTGATTGGATAATGTTAATCTGCCATGCTAACAGTCTCTATCCTCACATTGCATACATATTAACAACGTTGCACCGAGCCACAACCGAATCAACTAGAACACATCACACTCACTCTCTCACATGGATTGGCGTCACATGTGAGTACTTATTTGTCAGTTATTGACACAAAAAAAACCCCGATTGTGGGCTTGTGGTCCATTAGGTTAAGGGTTTTGATTATGTTTCTTAGTATCAAAGCTATGTATTTAGTATAAATACATATGTTATCTCATATGTAAGGGAGATGATCAATAACACATGTCTATTTGATGTCTTTTTTTTACAATGCATAGCAGAGCTTTAGGTTCGACCCACAATCCACAAATTGTTATTCTCCGGTCATCGGTACTTGCCGGTGATCTGGAGGGATCTCGTTTTTTTTTGTTTTATTTGTTTTTATTTATTCTAGGATTTTATTTTTTGTTTTCATGACCAAACCTTAAACCCTAGCCGTCAAACACCAATATATGTTGAGTTGACTTCGATCATACATTTTTTTTTTCCTCATGTATTGTTTTCATTGTCGAAATCATTATCGATTGACAACAAAATTTGACGACCAATTGCCGCTCCCTTCCTAAAAGCAAATGCAAGCCATGGAACGTAATCATAAAAAATGGAGGAAAACGGCGTAGCAGTATACATTATGTTTTCAAATACATAGTCCATCTACGTGGAAAACGATCAACGAAGAAGAGAAAGAATAGGTTATATTCAACTATTCTATCTAGATTGTCCGTCCAGATGGGCTCTGGTTCAATGGCGGAGGGAGTGTAGTCGAGTCATTGGCGTAAAGCGACCGATTGTGAGCTTGTGGTCCATTAGATTTAGGGTTTTGATTATGTTGCTTTATTCTACATGCTTTTGATGTCTTACAACAATACAACGCGCTCTCTCCGACTCCATAATATCCTGCCAAGCAACCATCTAACTCAATTTATATAAGGGATATAACAAAACAAAAAAAACCATCATAAGTGAGTTACATATGTATAAATGATTGTCGTAATGCACGTATTTAGAAACTTTTATATAGTGAATACATTGCCCTTAATAAATGGAAATGGTTAATATTATAGCTTCATAATCCTATTCACATATTGCTTCTAATTTTACATATGCATCTATGTCGGACAATTTCAAAACCAAAATTCATTCCACCTTCAAGTCTTTTTCAAGCTTTTGTACATTTCAGAATGGCTTAGCGACCACGTTCCATTAATCATAGATTACAATTTATAGAGGTACAAAGATAAATAGATAGACACTAATCAATGGATAAATGGATAGACACAAATCAATCACTAGATGATTACTAATTGATTGACTAATCAATATGACAACTAATTATTGATTGGATAATGTTAATCTGTCATGCTAACACTCCCCCGCAGTTTGAACGGGAGGCTTCTCGACGGACAAACTGGAACATAAGTTGAAAGCCTCTTCTTCTTCTATCATCTTCTTCGTTGTTTGTTTGAGCGGAAACATAATTGTGTTTAGTGGCATAGTGGTTTATTGCTTGCGGCTTCCTCCTTTGCGTGACGTTTATTTTTACGTCATGGCTTTTTGCCTTTAGGTAGGAGCGCAAATTTTTGACCAACTATTTTTGAAAAATATCAATGATCTCCGATTATAAAACAAAGAATAAAAGATAAGTTTTGTTGATTGATGGCTTGCAATTTCAACTAGATGGTTTGGTGAGAGTTGACGATGATGATGGTTGGGAGAGGGTTGATCAGATTAATTTCAACATGGCGGTCCTCATTTTTCTAAGAGAGACCAAGCATACGAGACATTTGATTTATTGAATATGAAAACTAATAAGAGAATAGGAAAATGTACGATTGGGATCCCTCCGAATCATCGGCAAGTTGCCGATGACCGAAGGACAGCTATTTTGTGATAAATGGTTACTGCTTTTGAGGATCTACAATGGCGTCTGATACCATATAAGAATGGTGAAACTTTATGTGTGTTATTCCATTAATTATAAATGACAACTTATAGAGGTACAAAGATAAATGGATAGACATTAATCAATGGATAAATGGATAGACACAAATCAATGACTGGATGATTACTAATTGATTGACTAATCAATATGACAACTAATTATTGATTGGATAATGTTAATCTGCCATGCTAACAGTCTCTATCCTCACATTGCATACATATTAACAACGTTGCACCGAGCCACAACCGAATCAACTAGAACACATCACACTCACTCTCTCACATGGATTGGCGTCACATGTGAAGTCACATATGTTAGTCAAGTTATTGACCCAAACCCGATTATGGGTTTGTGGTCCATTAGGTTTAGGGTTTTGATTATGTTTCTTAGTATCAAAGCTATGCATTTAGTATAAATACATATGTTATCTCATATGTAAGGGAGATGATCAATAATACATGTCTATTTGATGTCTTACAATGTAGCAGAGCTTTAGGTTCAACCCACCATCAACAATTGTAATCCTCCGGTCATCGGTTACTTGCTGGTGATCTGGAGGGATCTCGTTTTTTTTATCGTTTTATTGTTTTTATTTAATTAGGATTTTATTTTTGTTTTCATTCACAAACTTTAAACCCTAGCCGTCAAAACACACAAAATATGTTGAGTTGCCTTCGATCAACCATTTTTTTCTTCCTCATGTAATTGTTTTCATTGTCGAAGATCATTATCGTTGACAACAAAATTTGACGCCCAAATTGCCGCTCCCTCCTAAAGGCAAAACAAGCCATGACGTAAGTCATAAAAAATGGAGGAAACCGCGTAGCAGTATACAATTATGTTTTCAAATACAAGCCCATCTCCGTGAAAACGATCAACGAAGAAGAGAAGAATAAGGTAATTTCAACATTCTATCTAGTTTGTCCGTCCTCCATATAAGAAGAAAAAAAAACCCTAGGTAGGATTTCAAAACAAATGAAAAAAACATCAAAACTTAAGAGCCTTCGGTTATCGACAAAGTAACGATATTTAAAATTTTATTTCGGCAAAGTCTAAGAGATTAACAATACAACGGAAGTCATTTTGAGAGAGATAATCTAGATTAAAAAGCACTTATCAACATGATTTGGTTCCAACACATCCATAATCCAAATTATAAAAATGAGCCAAGTCTTTGTTTCTATCAAACATATGTGGTACATGGCGGAGACGGGGGGGGGGTGGGGTGGGCAAGGGGCAAAGTCCCAAATAACCGAAAAAAAAATGTATGTAAAATATTCGAAAATACCGATTTATTTTTATCGTAAAGTTTGCCCCTGCCTAAGTAATCATCTTTAGTCAGTAGTAAGTCTCTATTACAAAAAATATCAAGAAGTAAAAAGCCCCCTCGATCCAAACTTTCCATCTGGCTTCCAGCCCCGATAAAGTTTCGTGGGATAAAGTATCGCAAATACGAGAGGACCGCAGATTATCATCTTCATTCTTTTGTTTCAAGTGACTTGAGCACCTCATCTCACCAGTCACCACAATGTATTAGATTGTTATCTATAAATTAAATATATTTTATGGAATAAGATAGAATTATTTTGTGAATCAAACATATATATTGTAAAGAATGACCTTTCATGTAATGCGGAATTACGTAGAAGAGACATGTCCAATTGCCACATTAACATTTTAAATTATGTCTGAATAAAAAAGTTTCAATGCATAGTATTACTCGTTCAAAAAAGTTACGCATAAAACAAAATAGATTACCATTACATGTCTAACTTGATTGCCATCCCATAACAGGTATAATTCGATAAGATCTAAAAACGATTACAACACGGTAAGTCTGTACGGAGCCTCTAAATTACATTCACGTTTAGCGCCCACGAAAGAAATAGCAAGTTGATAATTTCACTTAATAGTTTTAAATTTGACCAAAAAATAGCTAACCCAGTTTATTACTAATATGAACCATTGCTAAAGACGTCTTAGACAAAGTAATCTTAAGTTTAAGTTTAGCCAATATGCTAAATCAGAGTGACAAAGTGGGGAAAAAGCTGAATAAACCGAAGAAGCCGAACCTGAAATTGAGACTACAAAATTAATAACAAACAAAAAGTTGAAGGCTTAGGTCTTTTCTAAGACGACTAACAATTGTAGAATCATTTAATTCGCAAAAAGTAAGACAATGGTGATCTCATGCAAGGAAAAGGTAAAACTACTACTAGTTGTTTGTTATCTACAAATAATAACACGTAAAAATCTACTATTTGGTTATCGTACAAAGTAAAAAACATGAAACTGGTAAATAATCTACTAGAAAGTAACAAAACATCAACAGGTAACTAAGAGTACAAATTGCATAAAACTTCCCTTAAAGTTTGGGTCAAATCGCAATGTTTCGTCCCGAAACGAAGCACAGACGTAATTAAAAACTTCAAAGGATAGATTTACAAACTTGTTTTAGATTCACCAAACGGTTAACTTCAAACTTTTTCCCGTCTCTTACGGTACTTTTTCAAAGAAGCAATTGCGCTGTCTTTTACCAAAAACAAGGGGTTTTATGAAATTTTTAACAGAAATGTTAGTTGTTGAGAATTTGCCACTTGCATATGCACATATTCTTTCTGAACTTCTTGGATCCTCCTTGCTCTTTTTCCATTTAACTATTCCTCCCCATCCTTCCATACATCCATCTGTTTCCAAGATGATGTAAGCATTTTCCGGTGGAATTTCCAGGTCCGGAAGGTTTTGAACTTGTTCTTTGATTTTTCTGACTAATTCATAGTCAGAGGGCTTCAATCTTTTGTCTTAAGGAAAAGACCTAAGCCTTCAACTTTTTGTTTGTTATTAATTTTCAGGTTCGGCTTCTTCGGTTTATTCAGCTTTTTCCCCACTTTGTCACTCTGATTTAGCATATTGGCTAAACTTAAACTTAAGATTACTTTGTCTTTTTTCTGTTTTAAGACGTCTTTAGCAATGGTTCATATTAGTAATAAACTGGGTTAGCTATTTTTTGGTCAAATTTAAAACTATTAAGTGAAATTATCAACTTGCTATTTCTTTCGTGGGCGCTAAACGTGAATGTAATTTAGAGGCACGTCGTGTTGCTAAATAGTTTTTAGATCTCTCGATATATAACCTTGTATGGGATGTCAATCAAGATACATGTAATGGAATCTTTTTGTTTTATGCGTAACTTTTTTGAACGAGTAATACCTATGTATTGAAACTTTTAATTCACAAATAAAATGTTAATTGCAATTTGACATGTCTCTACGTAATTCCGCATTACATGAAATGTCACTTACATATATATGTTTGATCACAAAATAATTCTATCTTATTCCATAAAATATATTTAATTTATAGATAACAATCTAATACATTGTGGTGACTGGTGAGATGAGGTGCTCAAGTCACTTGAAACAAAAGGCTGAAGAATAACATGAGTTCTCGTATTGTAACTTTATCCCACATCAGGGGCGGAGCCAGAAAGTTTGGCTCGAGGGGGCACACTTTGATATTTTTTAATAACTACACTACAAAATGATTCTTAGGAGGGCCAAATTACGAAAAAAATCAGATATTTTTGAAAATTTACACTACAATTTTTTTCGCTAGGGGGCACTTGCCCCCGTTGTATTTTAAATGCTTCCGTTGTATTTTAAATCTCTTTGACTTTGCCGAATAAATTTTTTAAATATCTTATACTTTGTCGAATAAAACCGAAGCCTTAAGTTTTGATGTTTTTTTCATTTGTTTTAAAATCCTACCTAGGGGTTTTTTTTCTTCTTATATGGAAGCGTTTAGAGTATCAAAGTTATTTTTTTGGTTTGAATGTGATATATAGTAGCTTGTATTACGTAGTAAGAAGATATGAGTTTAATGTGATGAACATTTGAATAATTCATTATAAGTAGCGTTTCTAGTTACCTTAAACTTGCTTGAATATTTCTTAAAATGTATGTTTCGCTTTTTTAAAGACATTGTTGATTCGACATATAGCAAGGGAGGTACGACTAATCATTTATACATAGGGTAACTCATTTATGTTGGTTTATTCTTTTTTTTATATTTTTTATTATCCCTTATATAAATTGAGTTAGATGGTGCTTGGCAGGATATTATGGCGTCGGAGAGAGCGCGTTGTATGTTGTAAGACATCAAATAGCTTGTATAATAAGCAACCTAATCAAAACCCTAAACCTAATGGACCACAAGCTCACAATCGGGCTTCGGCCAATGACTCGACTAACACTCCCTCGCACTTTGAACCGGAGTCTTCTG
>BQNB010164143.1:0-14365 GCA_026074375.1 Tanacetum coccineum
GGGTGCTCACGGGTCGGGATCCTAGAAGTAAGGGAATTCCATGATCTTGGAATCTCTTTGGTGGTAATGTAGTGGGGTTTTGGAAAACCGTAGAAAACTGTGTTAGGACCTGTTGGATGACTGGGCAGGGACTTCTTTTGGGTAGGATTTTAGTAGGAACGAGAGTGATTTGGAGCAATAAGGTTGCGCCTTGTATGCCATCAATTCGTGAGCTTTTAATGCAGCGAGTTCAAAACCCTTTAGACCTCGTAGCTTATGTGATGAACCCGCCAAGCGGAACCCTATCGTTATCTGTTCATAGTCCATCTCAACTAGTCCGAGGGTTTTTAACCATTGAACCCCGAGCACTATGGGACAAGCTACGACGAGATGCACTAAAAAATCAGTAGAGATGACATACCCTTGAATGACTATTGTTAAATTACGCACGCGTCCGATACAAGTGATGTGCTCCCGATTGCCGACCACCACCTTAAAAGGTGTATCTGTTTCTACCACTAGACCAAAACAATCAGCTAAGGCTTGGTTAATAAAGTTATGGGTACTGCCACCATCTATTAATACCACCACCTCCTTGTTTTTTATTTTTCTAGGTAACCGTAGAGTCTAAGGGTTAATGGAACCTGAGATTGCATGGAACGAGATTTCTGCAAGGGAATCATCCGGGTTGTGTTCTTAAGTATCGCTAATATTTTCTTCATCTTCAACCTCAGAAACGTCACTGATCATGAACAATTGCGGCTTGCTACACTTATGTCCCGGTGTGTACCGATCGTCTCAATAGTAGCATAACCTATTTACTCTTCGTTCGCAAGCCTCAGTTTGTGATAATCCTCGAATAGGGTTTGGAGCAGGTAGGTTGAGTCATTGGTTAGGACTCGGGCCAAGTATTCCTTGGGTGGTGGTGGATCGGCTTGGTGAGAGAAGGGCCGAAAATCTCTGGCTCGTATAACCCCTACGTTGAAGGTTGAGTTTTCCTCCACCAAGAAAGCCATGCCTATTGCCTCTGTCAAGTTCTTGGGTGTCTTGAGTTTAACTTCCAACCCACCAAGATAAAATAACCCACCAAGAATATCTCAGGTAACCCATCCACTTGATGTGAAATTTTTTCAAATGCCTCTTGATGCGAAGCCACTGTAGTTGTTTGTTGGAGTCTTGATAATGCTTCCGCTGGATCCTCGTAATCAGTGGGCCTAAACCTTCCTAAAAGTTCCTTTGAGAATTCAGCCCATGTCATGGGGCCACAAAATTTGGTGATCCACCTATGCCACTGGAGTGTAATTCCATCAAGATGAAATGATGCTAATTGAACTTAATCTTCCGTCTCATCCCGTTAGAACTCAAAATATTGTTCAGCCTGATAGAGCCAACCCTTGGGATCCTCCCACATGAATCTTGGGAAGTGCAATTTCAGGTAAGGTTTCGGGTTAATGCCGCTGGATTCAAAACCTGATGGACCTATGATCCTTTGGTCCTGCTTGGTTGTAAGCTTCTGCAACTCAGCCATGATTTTTATATACATAGCTTCATGCTTAACAAATCATTCATCGGTCTCTTGTTGGAATTTAGTTTGAGATTTTTTTCAAGTTTCCATAGATCAACACTGTCTCTGATACTACTGATGTGGGTTGATAGTGATGATAATGGCCAATAAGATGAGAAGGAAGTAAGATAGAACATAGAGATGTTTTGGAGCAATTTTCAGTATATTCCATAAACATAAGACATCTGCCTTTTAAAAGAGAACAAGCCAAAAACCACTATATCCTCAAAAATGTGAAATCATGGAAACGTGGGCATCCCCACAATCTCCTTTATTCTAGCAGAACCTCTAACTGACACAAAGGAAAATAAAAGCAACAATTAAAATAGACCATCTTAACCACTTAACTATATATGTTGACTTCCTCTACTGTATGAGATTTCGCATAGGCTCAGTCACATAACAATCCACTCCACTTACACTCGACTTGTCCTCAAGGCGAAAGTTAGGGTAAGAACGAATAAACCTCCATTTCGTTTCCCAAGTGGCGTCTTCACGAGGGCGACCCAACCACTTGACTAAAAGTTCCGTTTTGGGCCGATACTTTCCCTTTTGAACTACCCATTCATCCAAGATGCATCCCGGTTATAAAGGACCTGAAGGTAGAACTGAGGCATCTATGGTCGTTGGGCTTAGGTCGATAGCCGATCCAACACATCGTCTTAGCAAACTGACATCGAACACATTGTGTTTAAGTGACCCAGATGGTAACTCGACCTGATACGCTACCTCTCCCACCTTGTCAAGAAGTCGGTATGACCTAAAGAATCGAGGGCTAAGTTTATTGGACACCCTTGTCGCCACTGAAGTCTGCCGATAAGGTTGTAACTTCACGAAGACCAAATCACCCTTCTCAAATTCTAATTCTCGCCTGTGATGATCGGCTTGAATTTTCATGCGATGTTGGGCAGCCAATAAATTAGCACGCAACTGCCTTAATAATTCATCCCGGTCACAAAGATACTCATCAACAACTTGTATGTTCGTTGTGCCTGGAACATAAGGTAGGAATTTTGGAGGAGGTCGTCCATACACAACCTGGAAAGGCATCATTTTAGTGGAGGTGTGCACCTAGGTATTGCAGCTGTACTCTTCCTAAGGCAGCCACTCGACCCACTTCTTCGGCTTATCACTAGCAAAACACCTTAAGTATTGTTCCATCGTGCGATTCACAACCTCAGTTTGCCCGTCCGATTGAGGGTGGTAACTCGAACTCATGCATAAACCTGTACCTTGCAATTTGAATAGAGCTTGCCAAAATGAACTAATAAAAACCTTGTCTCGGTCACTTACCACCGTGGATGGAATACCATGAAGTCGTACAATATTAGACACAAACTCTTGGGTGATTGTGGTTGCGGTGAACGGGTGTCGCAAGGGTACAAAGTGGGCATATTTCGAGATCCTATCGACTACCACCATGACTGCGGTGAAGCCATTCGAATTGGGCAAACCTTCTACAAAATCCATGCTCACATCTTCCCACACCTGCTCCGAAATCGGTAGGGTTTGTAACAAGCCTGCAGGTTTCATACTATCCGTTTTAAAACGCTAACAAACCTAACATTCGTGAAGGAACTGTTTTAGAATTTCTTTCAATCCAACCTACCAAAAACTTTGTTTTACCTTATCCAAGGTTTTGTAGAACCCAAAATGGCCTCCTTCTGGTGATGAGTGATCTCTAGTACAGTAGGTAATAAAGAAGAAGTGGGACTGAGCAAGATGGCCCCTGCTCGAAACCACACGCCATCCCGAACCACGACATTCTTTTGGGACTTAGTAGGCAGGGAAGAAGGTAAATCAGCATAATAAGGATCAGTTCTGACCTCGTTTTGAATGTCAGCCCAAATAGTTAAACACGGATGAGAAATAGCTAGAAAATGACACCCGGTTCGCCGGGAAAGTGCATCTGCTCCGTTGTTTGAAGGCCCTTTTTTGTATTCAATTTTGTAATCATAGCCCAAGAGCTTAGACAACCATTTTGCTTGAGCGGGTGTAGTGATACGCTGTTCCAAAAGATATTGTAAGCTCATATGATCCGTCTTAACAACGAATGTTCACCCCAATAGATAATGCCTCCATTTACGAACCGCCTTAACCATCGCCAACATCTCTTTTCCGTAGGTCGACCATGATAACGTAGTACCTTTTAACGGGGCACTATAATAGGCGAGTGATCTTCCATTTTAGGTAAGGACATCGCCAATACCTACCCCACTTGCGTCACACTCAAGGGTGAATGGAAGGGACCAATTTGGTAACCCCAAAGTGGGTGCTGTTGTGAGAGCTTTCTTCAAGTTTTAAAAGGCTTGATTAGCCGAATCATCCCATTGGAAAGGATCCGTCCCTACTAACGTGTGCAAAGGTGCCGCAATACCTCTAAACCCTTTAATAAACATGCGATAATACCCGGCCAACCCTAAAAAACCTCGAACCCCTTTTGCGTTGTGACTTCTAGCTTTAGGTACATATAAATAATAATACTACTTATATTAACCCAAAAACAAATCAAGTATCCCTTGAAAAGGTTTAAAGAAAGAAAATCAATTAAATCCGAGTAGAATGATATTCCCGGGTTGTTATTCCCGACGAGGAGTGCAAGTTTGAGAGTCGAAAGTCGGTTTGATATTTGATGTTTGAATGACAAGATTTGATTGGATTTGATTTCTAATTCTACGAAAAAGACAAAAAAAGGCATGTTAATACTAACAAATAAGGCGATTAACAAAGAAATCAAATAACGAGAATCCTAAAACGCGTCTAAATTGTCAACTAAATCAAAATTAACCCTAAAAATGCAAATCTAGTTTCTAAACCTTTAAAATGATAAAAGAAAATTTGTGGCGTGGTTGTGACCAAAATGGCTTCTCGACAAACTATAGTGTCCCTCGTGAGCTTTTTTTTTTTAAAAAGCCGTTTGTGTAATGTCCTCGTCTCGGGACTCGAATTTGTGATACCCCGAACGTAGGATTCAAGCTTTGAGTTAGAAACGTGAAACATGTAAACTCGTCTAATTTGTTCGATCAGATTCATGGGAATTGGGATATTTGTCTATCTGACCAGGTACATCATTCAAGGATCTGTATAATCGAATGCAAAACAGCCAATGTGTCCGTTTTGATTTTATTTTGTTCCAATAAAATCCAGGACGAGGAGAAAGGGATTACTGTGAAATTGGTTCGAATCAATCACTTTTGGAAGTAAACTCACGCACCTGTTTCTCTGTTTCTCAGCATTCTGTTAGTTCGGTTGTCTTGTCATGGACGGAAAGTGCCTCACGTGTCGGCTCTGGTAACAGTATAGCGGATTGTCCGGTGTTCTTAGAATTTCTCTTTAGGTATGGGTAATGTAGTGGAGGTTCTGAAATAAAATTGATATAAACCGTTAGAATAGAAAATATGCGGATTAGGGGTCACGTTGGAATAACTCGGTCAAGGAGTCTTTTGGGTGGGTCTTCCGTAGGAACGGGGGTGATTTGGAGAAATAAGGTTGTGCCTTGTATTCCCATCAGTTCGTGAGTTTTCAATGCCGCGAGTTCAGAACCCTTAAGTCCCTGTAACTTATGTGATGAGCCCGCCAAATGAAACCCGATCGTTAGCTGTTCATAGTCCATCTCACCTGGTCCTAAGGTTTTTAACCATTGTACCCCAAGCACTATCGGACATGCTGCGACTGGAAGAACAAAAAAATCAGTAGAGATGACATACCCTTGAATTACGATTGTTAAAGCACGTACGCGCCCGGTGCAAGTGACATGTTCCCGGTTGCCGACCACCACCTTTAAAGGTGTATCCTTTTCTACTACTAGACCCAAGCGATCAACTAAGGCTTGGTCCACAAAGTTATGTGTACTGCCACCATCTATTAATACCACCACCTCTTTGTTGTTGATTTTTCCAGGTAACCTTAAAGTCTGAGGATTAATAGAACCTGAGATTGCATGGAACGAGATTTCCACATGGGAATCACCCGGGTTTTGCTCCTGATTATCGCCAAGACTTTCTTCATCTTCAACCTCTGAAACATCACTGATCATGAACAACTGTGGTTTGCTACACTTATGACCCGGTGTGTATCGCTCATCACAATAGTAGCATAACCCCTTCTCTCGTCGTTCGCGGGCCTCGGTTTGTGACAAACGTCGAATCGGGTTTGGAGCAGGTATGGCGAGTCGTTGGTTAGGACTTGGGCCGAGTATTCCTTGCGTAGTGGTGGACCGACTTGGTGCGGTAAGGGCCGAAAATCGTTGGCTTGTAGAACCTCTACGTTGAAGATTGAGTTTTTCCTCCACCAACAGAGCCATACCTATTGCCTCTGTCAAGTTCCTAGGTGTCTTGAGTTTAACTTCCAACCGTATCTCCTCTTTCAATCCCCCGATAAAACAACCCACCAAGAATGTCTCCGGTAACCCATCCACTTGATGGGAGATTTTTTCAAACGCCTCTTGATACGAAGCCACTGTGGTTGTTTGTTTGAGTCTTGATAATGCTTCCGCTGGATCCTCATACTCCGTGGGCCCAAACCTTACCAAAACTGCCTTTGAGAATTCAGCCCATGTCATGGGGCCACGAAACTTGGTGATCCACCTATGCCACTGGAGTGCAATCCCATCTAGATGAAACGATGCTAATTGACTTGATCTTCCGTCTCAACCCGCTGGAACTCAAAATATTGTTCAGCCTGATAAAGCCACCCCTTGGGATCCTCCCCTCCGAATCGGCGGAAAGTGCAATTTCAGGAAGTGTTAATGCCGCCTTGAAACGCAAAACCTGATGGACCTACCCATCCGTTGTCCCTTGATTGAAGTAAGCTTCTGCAATTCGGCCATGATTTTGTCAAACATAGCTTCATGCTTCGCAAATCGCTCGTCGGTTTCCTGTTGGAATTCAGTTTGAGTTTTTTTCGCCATAGATCAACACCTCTCTGATACCACTGATGTGGGTTGATAGGGATGATAATGGCCAAGAAGATGAGAAGGAAGTAAGATAGAATTGAGAGATGAGTTTGGAGCAATTTTCTGTCTATTTCATAAACATCAGGCATCTGCCTTTTAAAAGAGAACAAACCATAAACCACTACATCCTAGAATTGTGAAAACATGGAAACGTGGGCATCCCCACAATCTCCTTTATTTTAGCAAAACCTCTAACTGACATAAAGGAAAATAAAAACAACAATTAAAATAGACGAGCTTAACCACTTGACTATCTATTTGACTTCTTCTACTGCATGAGATTTCACATAGGCTCGGTCGCATAACAGCATACCTCAATGACCTCATCAATGAGATTAGTCATTTGGATATTACTTCCAATTCTGAGGCATGCTACTGGTCCATCGCAAATGATGGTGTTTTTTTTGTTGGTATCACTCACATTTTACCATCCTCAGCTACTCTGACTTATTGGGATAAATTTCTCCCCCGCAAAGTGAACATTTTCTTGTGGTGTTTAAAGATTGATAGACTTCCGTATCGTCTTAATCTTTCTTCTCGTGGCATTGGAGATTTCATGTTCGTCTTGTAACGGGGTATGTTGAATCCAGACTTCATATTTTCTTCGAATGTGATATTGCTAAGAATATTTGGAGGCTCGTTCCAACATGGTGCGATAATTCTATTCCTT
This sequence comes from Tanacetum coccineum, assembly GCA_026074375.1. Taxonomy (NCBI): domain Eukaryota; kingdom Viridiplantae; phylum Streptophyta; class Magnoliopsida; order Asterales; family Asteraceae; genus Tanacetum; species Tanacetum coccineum. Next base: position 7,168 of record BQNB010164143.1, read on the forward strand.
TGTTTTCTTTCATGGATCATTGGATAGATTGGCTGGACCTCTTGGCGCGTTTCTAAAGAGAAGATTCAACGTATGTACATCATCATCGCTTCTTCTCTTTGGTGGTTATGGCGGTATCGAAATAATGTCATCTTCGGCTCTCCTTCTATGAGCAAAAGTGATATTTTTGATAATATTTGTTTGTCTTCCTTTTATTGGCTTAACTTTAGAGGTCATATGTCTTGTTCTTGGACTGACGGGTTAAACTACCTTTTGTAATTCTAACGCCTTGCTAGTTTTCTTTTATCAATAAATAGCCGTTCAAAAAAATATATGATTATAGATTGTATAACATCTATAAACGTTCATGAACTACATGTTTATTAAAAACAACTCTTTTTTTTAATTTAACATTTTATAAACATTTTTGCATTTTTATATTGTTGTATTTTTTATGCAAAGTAAATGTTTTGTATTTTTAATAAAGTGATATCATTGGTTATTTGGTTTATCAAAATTTAGTTATTAAAAAAAGTTTAAGGATGTGGTAATATATTAAACCGTGTTAAGTTCAATGCATTGTAGAAGTTTTGTATGAAAGTTGATATGTTGATGTGGTGTGACGTGGAGGTGTATTGAATCTTGTATTGCACTATGCATTAGAGATGCTCTTACATTAGAGTGTCCAAATAAAAATATTCATGCCTAATCAACTAAGGAGTTGGCAATGCCAAGGACGTAGGAGACGAGGACATTATTGATTAAGAATGGCTGCAATTAGTTATAATTTTTAATTTAATGATTTAGATTTTTTGCATATTACTCATGGGAATTTGGTTTTATACACTAGTGAACTTTCATGGGTTGATTTACAACATATTATGTGAAATAGGGTGCCTAACGATACGCAGATGAAAGTCTTGACATTTCATGTTACTTATATATATAAGTATATTTATTTTTATTCTTTTATTTTTCACCACCTATCTCACAATACATCTCACAAATGCTTCGAGCGAGGCTTGAACCCACAACTTCTAAGTTGGTGAGGAACTCAAATACCATTAGACCAAAAGCCTTCGGTATTTCATGTTACTTATATTGAATAGATTCATGATGAATAATAAGTCATTTAGATTTAGTGTGTTCTTTTTTTTGGAACGGCAATTTGTGGCTACATGGCCCCTAGCCCAGAAGGCGTAGCGAGCCCACACAACCAGGTTGGGTCCAGCCCAGAAGGCAATGGCACCCTTCCCTTTACACACGCGGGAGGAAACCCCTATCGCCCTAGACAAGACTCAAACATGAGACCTTGCCTAGGAGGGTAAAACCTCCATACCATTGAACCAAATGCCCGTTGGTTAGATTTAGTGTGTTCTGGATACCTCTAACAATACGTCTAACATTAAGGTGGATATTCTGCAAATCTATAATAAAAACATGGAGAGATCTGCACAAGCAGTGCTCAGTTTGGAGCATAAAGTTGAATCTTGACCCTCATATCTATAAATTAACAACCTGGTAGCTGCAAGCTACAATGTCGGAATCTTATACAGCAATTAAGCTTTGCATCTATAGATTTTAAACTAAATAATACATTTGGGACATATCTTAGTCCAAAGAGAGATTTGTTGTAGCCTTGCTAATCCTTGTTTTAATAACCGTTTCGTTTCATAGTCATTGATTAGAACATCTGCAAAAGGAAATCAACAGCAACCCTGGTCCAAATCTATTGCATCTTTTAACTGATATTTTGAATGCAATGTCAACTTGACTAAAGTTGATACTAAAATTGCAATCAATTACTTATATGCTTTTACTACCTCATCATCTCATTTCATAACCTCCAAACAGTAGCAACTTGCACCTCATCTTGTCATTTCGTCTTTGCTCATTCCCGTTAGGCTGAAGTCTGACGATAAGCAAGTAGCTTTCAAAAACGATATGTGGAGTTGTGGAGATGTCAACCTTGGTATCAGGCAGTTGTAGGACTAATGAGGTGATGAACTAATATTGTACCAAAGAAATGAAAAATACAAGAATAACTAGAGATTTCCCCCAAGTCTAAAAAACATTTCTTGTAGCTCAGGTCTCTTGATAACAAAGGTCCACCAGATAGAACTTATACACAATATGATATTTAAGCACAAGCAAGTAGCAGCTAATCAATGAACTGTTTCAAGTCAAATCCAATAAGTAGATAGTACGGAACTGATCATATACTCTAGTTTGTCATACAGCAAAAATCACCATGAAGGTTATCAAGTTCAAAGATTTTGTCCCGAATCATAATGTATGATTTTGTCTTCTTTCTATTAGCTCACAGTACACATGTCTTAAAGCCCTTTTCTAGTTCTTCGGCATCAAGATTCTTTCCTATGAACACAATCTTGTTTACTCTTGGTTCATCAGGGTTCCACGGCCGATCTGGTGAGCCTTGAAATATGTCATGTACTCCCTGATCACAAGACACATATGAATTGCATTATAATTAACATGCTTGTAACACAACTCATTAAAGTGTAACCTTGCAGGAAAAAAAATCACTTTTAAGAAAAAAACTAAGTAAATAAAAGTATACGAATGGTGTTTGTGGAAGATTTAAATAAAAAAGTAGTCCACCAGAAAACCAAGTTTATGGACTTAATAATGTGTTAAATTTAGATGGTACAAAAAATAATCACCTGGAAGACAAATCTCTCATCCATCCCGTCGATAGATAGAAGCCCCTTCATGCGATATATATCCTCACTTCTATCCATTAATAATGTGCCAAGCCAGAAGTTAGCCTGCATAATAAAGCACGTTGTCGATCAGTGCATGTGTAAAAAGAGATCTTGGACACCATTATACAATAAAGAGTACTGCAATTCATATAAAAGAGCCACACCACCAACCTTCTCAAGATCCAGGGTCCCTTCACAAACTATGCTGACTGAAGAAACTCCAGGGTCGTGAGTGTGATCATGATGTTCTGAACAAACCAAAATAAGTCACTTATGTAGCACAGAATAGTCAATAGTTTACGTTGTCATTTGGTGTTGAATGAATATGAAAGAATAATTAAACGGGTAATATATACTTTGAGTGGGTTTCGTATGGCATTGGTTTTGTGCTTACAGTGTACCCGTTTTATTGGCAGTGTTGTAAATATCGCTCGGCGGTACCGTGGCGGTCGACCCCCTTTAAGCGATAAATCGGTCTTGGCGGCGATTTATCGGTTTCTCGGCGGAGACCCTTAATTATAACGGAATTAATTTTACAAAAATATATTAGCAATATTCTAACAAAATTACTATATTTAATATTTATTTGATAAAAGTTTTGCATAAATTACATATTTTTTATTTATTTTAGTTACATATTTTTATACATATGTTGCAAAAAGAAATATTATGTCTGATTTTGGTTGTATCTAAATCACTTTTGATTAAGGCCCACCAAGTTCTTTATTAAGCCCATTGTGTAAATCACTTAATGGGCCAAAAAAATCATATAGTCTTATTAGGATTACTGAAACTTAGTAACAGAGCCTCTTTCTTCTCCATTTTCTTCTTCATCCTCTTCTCTTCTCCATTTCTTCACCGGATTCACCCATCGGAATACACATTCCAGAAAATCTAACAACCAAAAATCGGCCGATTTGTTGACCGACATTGACCTAGGCGGCCGATTTGACCCGCCTAGGCGGTTCGTTGACCGCCTTTTGACCAAAACGCCAAGTTTGGCCGATTTGCTGCAAATCGTGGCGGTGGACCGCCGCCAGCCGATTTATCACCGATATATCGGCCAAATCAACATCTTCAACATTACGGCTAATAGCATAACGAATCCAACTATTTGCTTGCGATTTAAACTCAGAATTAATCCGACTACTGTAATTGATATCAAGTATGAATTTTTTGAGGTTGAGATTTGCACGACACTGATTTAGGGTGTTTTCGATAAAAGAAATGTAATCACAGATATCAGTATCAATATCATCACATCCAAAATCCGTGATGTCATCCTCATCTGAGAAAATGAGATGAGGAAGTTGAGTCCAAAGATTTTTCCATCGTTTTGAGATGGTGGCCGTTGTTCTGATAAGCTCTTTGGTAGTGCAGTCCAAACGAGACATGATATTATTCACTAACATTTCATCCTTTAAATCATTCAGTCGATCTACTCCTTCCATGACCAACTAGAAGTTCAAAATGAAAAATGAAATGTTAGAAACAGCAACAGCTGTTGAAGAATAAGTCATCACGGAATAAGTCAAGTCAATAATTCAAAGTTGAGTGCTAAAATCATGGGAAGACTTTGTTATTTGTTACACTTATCTTGTGAACGTTGATAGCAGATATATTGTTGCTTTTTAGGAGTTTTCTGTTTTATGTAATGCCTATAGAAGGCGTAGCAACTGGTTCAATAAAGTATGCAGTTTACTCATTCCAATTTGTGCTTTCTTGCTCTGTCAATTTCCTACATTGTGGTATCAAGAGCTAGGTTGTAACCTAAACTTCTGTTACTCTCTTAAAGTCCTATCACACCAAAAATATACCCAAACAACAAGATGACCACAAGTAACTCTTCGGTCAATGTATCACAACCACAAATACCAGTCTTTAGATCTCAAGATCTGTGGGATTTGGTTGACAAAGGATGTGCAGATTCAACATCAGAAGAGACCACAAACAAGGCAAATCAGAAGAGAGACGCAAAGGCCTTGTTCTTCATCCAACAATCCGTGGATGAGACAATATTCTCAAGAATTGCAGCCGCAAATTCAGCGAAAGAGGCATGGGATACACTCAAAACAGAGTACTAAGGTTCTGCCAAGGTAATTACAGTAAAGTTGCAGTTTCTCAGTAGAGATTTTGAATCTGCAGTCATGAAAAGCAATGAAACTATACAAACATATCTTACCCGAGTCTCAGGCATTGTTAGCCAAATGAGAGCATATGGGGACAAAGTGGCTGATGAGATCGTGGTTGCAAAGATTCTAAGGAGCTTGTCTTCCAAGTTTGATCATGTTGTTGCAGCCATAGAGGAATAGAAAGATCTCTCTACGTACTCTGTTGATGAGTACATGGGATCGTTGCAAACACATGAAGCCAGAATTAACAGAAATGTGGTCAAAGAAGAAAAACATGCTTTTCAAGTTCAGGGGGAACAAGCAAAGTTCTCATATAATCGTAGTAGAGGACAAGGTGGTTTTAGAGGAAGAGGAAAGCAATATTCAATGCAATGATTGTTGGAGTAAAGATACGCGCGCACAATATGCGCGTGTTCCAATCATATGACGGGAGATCGAGAGAAATTTAAGAATGTTGATGAAACTCCAAAATCACAAGTTCGATTAGGAGATGATAAACAAGTCCAAGTCGAAGGGAATGGAACTGTGGTTGTCACACTACAAGGAAGGGAAAGGTTCATTCCAGATGTGCACTAAGCTCCAGGTTTGGCACATAACTTACTAAGTGTAGGGAAAGGTTCATTCCAGATGGTCATAAAGGATGGTGAGGTGATGGTAAAGTCCTCAATGACTGAAAACAGAATGTTTTCCGTAGATTTCTCATGTCATAATATTTATGGACTCATAAGCAGCAATGAAGAGAGTACTGATGTATGGCACCAACGATATGGTCTAGGGGTCAGCATCGGTTCAAAACCGAACCGAACCGACAAAAAACCGAACCGAACCGAAAACCGAATTTGGGGAAAAACGCAAACCGAAACCGAACCGAAGTTTACCGAGAAAAACCGAAACCGAACCGACAAAAACCGAACCGAATAGATATTTAAGCGTATTTTTCTTGGTTTTAACCCGAACCGAACCGACAAAACCGAAACCGAAAATTACAAATATACAAAATCGAAAACCGAACCGAAAATGGTCGGTTCGGTTTCGGTCGGTTCCAATTCGGTTTAACATTTGTATGTTAAAGGACTGCACTTACTTGTCAATAAGGAGATGGTAAAAGGGTTGCCGATCATTAAGGAACGAGAGCATACATGTGAAGGATGTGCTCTAGGGAAACAAGCAAGAAAATCATTTCCTGTGGCACAAGCAAAGAGGGCTGAAGAAAAACTAGAATAGGTTCATGCTGATATATGTGGTCCATTGAAAACAGACTCTTATGCAGGTAGTAAGTACTTCTTGTTCTTCATTAATGACTACTCTAGAATGTGTTGGTTCTATTTTCTAACATATAAATCAGAAGCTTTTGGATTCTTCAAGAAGTTTAAAGCCTTGGCAGAGAATCAAAGCAATAGAAAGTTAATGGTATTAAGGACTAACAGAGGAGGTGAGTCTCTCTCAAAGGAGTTCAACGGGTTCTCTAATGAGCACGGGATCAAAAGGGAACTTACAGCTCCCTATACACCAGAACAGAACGGTATAGCGGAGCGGAAAAACAAAACAATCGTCGAGATGGCAAGATGTATGCTCAAAGCTAAGAATTTAGAAGACGCATTTTGGGCCGAAACTGTAGAGCACATCCTTTGAGGCAACATATCTCCCACAAAAGCTGTATGGAATGTCACATCTTTTGAGGCATGGCAAGAATCTAGACCGTCTGTAAGTCATTTACGCATATATGGTTGCACATGTTATGCTTAAATTCCATCAGGTGGGAGCATATTTGTAGGGTTTTCTACTTGTTCCAAGGCATATAGACTTTTTGATCAAGTTAAAAAAACAATTATTATTAGTAGAAGGAAAAAGTTGTGATTTTGCCATGTTTGCTGGTGATCCAACAAATGCAGAGTCTGCAATAGGCAAAGAGGTTTGGAAGAAAGCTATGCAAAAAGAAATCAACTCTATTGAGAAAAATGGAACATGGAAGCTACTTAATCTACCAGAAGGAAAAAAGGCAATTGGTCTTAAGTTGATTTTTAAGACTAAACTTCACTCGGATGGTACGATACAAAGGCACAAGGCTAGATTGGTGGCACGTGGTTACGTTCAAGAGCAAGGTATTGATTTTGAGGAAACATTCTCAGCCGTGGCTAGATTTTAAACCATAAGGATTATCCTCGCATTAGCTGCACAGATGCGGTGGACAGTATTTCAGTTTGATGTGAAGTCCGTGTTCTTAAATCACTACAACAAAATGTGGGTTTGGGGTCGGCCAAAAATTAGGGTCGATAATGTCGACCCTAATATTGGCATGGGACCCACTTTTTTCAACCAAATGTGGCTAGTCAACAAATCAGTTTTGGGTCGACATTTAGG
>BQNB010164144.1:0-14365 GCA_026074375.1 Tanacetum coccineum
TAGATTTAAAGATATGATATTTCTAAAATTAAACTAATTAAAAACTTTAAAAGTAATAAAACTTTTAAAAATAAAATCCTAAAAATTTTATAAAAATTATACTGAATAAAGAAAATATGCAGAAATTGTATAAAAATAAAAGCCCTAATTTTTATCTTTTTAATAAACTTTAATTAAACTAATTAAAATCTAAAACCTAATTATCAATTAAAATTAAAAACTAACTAACTATAACTAATTGAGGATTAACTATGAAAAGCCTTAAAGGACTAACAGTGAAAACAAAGGGACAAACGGGGAACTAACTGAGTTAACATACAAATGAGAAAATTACAAAACCTACCCTGAGGCTTAGCCCGTTTACAAGCTAAGTCCTTTCTTAAGCTTAAAAATAAGATGATCTAAAAAATGCTTTTTAGGAAAAACTTAAAAGAGCAAAGTTGGAGAATAAGATGGCAAGAACAACTTTAACAAAAGCTATATGAGCTTAAAACCACTAATAAGCTCTATAAGAGCTTATCAATAAGCTGACCTCAGAAAGGAGGTGTTTGCCTTTGGTTTTACTAAAAAGCTTGTAAAAAGCTCAAAATAAGCTCAAAGTGAAAAAGGAAAGATGTTCTAGACGGCTTATGAGTTGCTTAAACTAGATGAGAAAAGAAAATAGAGATTAGAGTACTAGATTATAGCTGAAAATGAAGGGCAAGGTAGCAAACTCAGAAAACAAAGAAATAAGCACAAAAACCAATTAAGCTCAAAAGCTCAATAAGCAATACTGGACTAAGAGCTTCTGAGGACTTATGCAACTACTAATAAACTATCTATTTAAGCTATAAAAACAAATACCTTAAGCTAAAATTAACAATTTAAGAAACTACTTAATTACCTACTGTTTTTGGCTTTTTTGACTGATTAAGTGACTTTAATAAGCTAAATTAAGCTTAAGCAAATAAGCAGAGAAATGAAAATTAAGACCTAATTTACACTAAGCTATGATTAAACTTTAAACTACTCACTTTTAAGAACCTTTATCCTAGATTTGCTAACCTAAAATTGACTAGAATTGACAGTAGTGAAACTGCCTTTGCTGGTGCAAATGGCAAGTGCCTAGTCCACAATTGCAGGATACCTTAAGAGGTTACCTGCACTACACACTCTTAATGAATGTGTATGAACACAATATATTCACAAACAAAAGCTCAAAGGACATAGATCAACTTTAAGCTATAAAACAAATAGAGATAAGCTCCCCTGGTGCACAGCTTAGCTAAATAAGCTACAAAATCACTTTAACTTCAAACTAAGTACTCAAATCTTTTTAAAACTTGTTATCTTATGAAACCTCAGCTGTTTAGAGAAAATTTACCAAATAGATTTGACTTTTATAGGTCAATTAAGCTTAAACCAAACACCCCTTTAAATTCATGACAGTTTTGAAAAAGCTTTTAAAACTAAGATCTACTTATTAAAACTTAATTACCAGATGAAAAACAACTTTTAACTAATTTATTAAACATAAACTAACAACTGAATAAGCAAGCAATCTAAGATTTACACTACTTCCTACTATTTTTGGTTTTTTATAGATTAATGATGACAGAAATGAAAACTTAAGATTTTTAACTACTTAATCAAAAACAGATAATCTAACTAATCTAATAAGCAAAATTAAAGATATATAAGAACAAATAAGCAACCATTATAAGCAAATAAGCAGATTTAAGCATAGAAAGTAAATAGACAATTATTGAAAGGAAAAACTTAAAGAAATTAAAGAGAAACTTACAAATCCTCTAGCTAAACAAGAGGAACCAAATATGGCAGCTACAAGCTCCCTAGCTTATTAATAAGCTAGGGTATAAGTCCTTGGGGATCCTTCCCTTTTAGATCCCCCTTCCATTAGCTTAAATCCATTATGCAAAGGTAAATAAGACTTTTAAGCTGATTTTACAGGTTTTAAGTAAGATTAAGGCTTATTGAGCTCAATTATTAGCTTAGAGACTAATAAGAGTTTATGAGAGCTTATTGAGCTTTTAGCTTAACATCTTAAGGAAAATAAGATCTTAAGGAAAACAAAGAGCTTATGAGAGATTTAAAAAAAACTGAATTATCATTAATATAAAACTTGGTTACAATTCTTAAAAAGTAAATTACAAGGTTCAAAGTAAAATTAAGCTAAAAAGTAAAATACAAGATTTGAAAGCTCAAATGCAAGACAAGAACATGGTGATAAATGAGTTAAAGAAACTCATTCTGGTAACAAAAGGAAAGTCTGTGGAAACTCAGTTTGATAAACCATCTGTTGTTCGACAACCAAATGCTCAACGGATTCCAAAACCATCAGTTTTAGGAAAACCGACTCCTTTTTCAAATTCTCCTGAAATGAGAAGTTTTCAAACGAAACAGTCGGTTAATAAAACTAATATGTCGGATGGTTTGTTTAAACAAGTCACTCAACAGAATTTGCCTCAGAATAGAAAACAAGCAGAAATACACTCGAATGTGCTTAAACCAGGAATGTATAGAATTGCCTCCACCACAACACAAACTAGAACACCACAGTTGCCTCATGCTTCTAGGAATACTAATCCTCACATGTCTAAATCTTCAGGAGTAATTCACACTACTAGTGTTAGCAGACCACAGCTTAAGTGCTATCAAGTTAAAGATAAGGTCGTGCCAAACATTAGTCAAGTGAAGTTTCAAAAGAAGGAAGTAGAAGACCAACATAGGATTTCTAGTATTTCTAAGAAAACAAAGTCTGTAACTGCGTGTAATGACAGTTCAAATTCCAGAACTTCGAATGTGAATGCTGTTTGTGCTGAATGTGGAAAATGTGTGTTTAATTCTAATCATGATGCTTGTGTTTCTCGATACTTGAAAGACGTGAATGCTAGAACTAAGAAGCCTGATGTAGTGCCTATTAGTGCTAGTAAACCCAAGAGAAAAGCGAACAAATCTGTTGCAACACCCCATAAGAAAACAGTTGCATCAGATACCACTATTCAGAAATCCAAGAGTTACTATAAAGAGTTGTATGAGAATACAAATCAGGAATGGAAATGGTGGATAGCTAAGAGATGTCCATCAGGTTATACATGGACACAAAAGCCTCTTAGGACCAAAAAGATATGGATGCCTAAAATCAGGAAAAATGATGTATCATCAAATATTAGTCCCACTATAGACATTGTCTCTAGGATTACTAATGTTTTGAAGATATCAAACTCCATAGGATCCAATTTGTCCAATGTTCCATCGTCCTCTAATTCTCTTGCAGATTGTACAACTCATCCTATTCATTGTTGACTCTGGATGCACAAAGCACATGACGGGCAATCTCAAGCTGTTGTGTAATTTTGTGGAGAAATTTCTGGGTACTGTTCGTTTTGGAAATGATCAGTTTGCTCCAATTCTTGGTTATGGAGATCTGATTCAAGGGAATGTCACGATCAAACGGGTTTATTACGTCGAAGGCCTCAATCACAATCTTTTCTCGGTTGGTCAATTCTGTGATGCTGATTTGGAGGTTGCTTTCAGGAAATCTACTTGTTTTGTGAGAGATCTTCAGGGAAACGATTTACTAACTGGTAGTCGTGGATCTGATCTCTACACAATATCTCTTCAAGAAACAACTTCATCAACTCCAATCTGTTTCATGGCTAAAGCTTCACCAACTCAAGCATGGTTATGGCATCGAAGGCATCAAGAACTTTCTACATCTTAACTTCCGATTAACATCACCTTAACTATCAAAGAAAGATATTGTGACAGGTCTTAACCTAAGGTGACATATGTTCAAGGATCAACTTTGTTTCGTCTTGTGAAATGAGTATAGCAAAAAGAAGCTCATTTAAATAGAAAGTCTCAAAAAGCAGTTCCAATATCCCAAAGGAAGGTTGAAATTTGCTTCACATGGACTTGTGTGGTCCAATGCGCGTTGCAAGCATAAATGGGAAGAAAATATATTCTGGAGATTGGTTGAAGACGATTTCAAGATACACATGACCTCTTTTTCTACTATCCCAGGGATGAAAACGACCAGAAGTTCGCAAAGACTTTCTCACGAGTGATTCAACGCAATCTTTCAAGCTCAAGTTATTACAGTCCGTATTGACAAAGGCTCGGAATTCCTGAACAAGACACTCCATCTTTATTATCGAAAAAAGAAGGCAATAAACATCAAACTCCACTCCTCGAACAATTCCTGAACCGAACGGGCCGTTGCGAGAAGGAGGAACTGTACTCTTGTTGAGGCTGCTCGAACTGAAGCTTTTCCAGCCCTATTTCCCCCCCTACGCTTCCATTATCATTTTTGGGCTAAGCGTTGCAAACCGCGAATGCTATACTCAGAACAGATCAAAATCAACATCATATCCCCCTTTTTCCCCCCATTTATGGAACGACGGCATATCACATCATAAATGACAGGAAACCTTTAATAAAACATCTTCACATCTTTGGTTGCATTTGTTACATAACTAGAGATAGGGAAAATCTGTATAAGATAAAAGAAAAAGGGGATCCATGTGTCATGGTGGGGATATCTACACAGTCTAAGGGAAACGTGTTTAACAACAATCAACAAGATGATAGCTAGTCCATACCAATCCGTTTTGAAGAAATCAAAGAGATGATGTCTGATCACAATAGTCAGGGACCTCGCACCAACAATGACAAGAGATGTCTGTAGAAAATTCTCTAAGGCCATCGATCCTCAAGGACAAAAGGCGTCAGATTATGACAACACTGAACCCAGTGCCCTTAATACAAAAAGTTGTACCTTCAGCAGAAAAGAACAGATTCGTCACAACATGGGGTAAGAAATAGTCTCTTCAGTCCTTTACATGAAGAGATATGTACCATCCAACACACGGTCTCGCTGAGGAAAACAACAATGGATCAAGCAAGACTGCATCGTTTACAAGAAGATGAATTTATCATCCTTTTTGGTACACGGGTACATAGAAATAGGTGAGTCCCTCCACACGCAACACTGATAATACCAATTTGCATATCAATTTTCAACCACAAAGTCATGATACCGATGGACCAGAGATCATCCATTTAGAACATATGTTCGAGTGGAAAACCAACATGCCAGTTCGTACAATACTGACAGCTTGCCACAGATTCCTAAATGTTATTATCGTTGGCATCACAGTGAGGTATTGGTTGAAAACCGAAGAACCAATATGGGAGGCAATGGCTGATTCTGCATAGGGATCAAAAGCAATGCAGGTATGCACTTCTCAGTGTCGTCAGACTAAAAGTCCTGGTAACTCATCGACAAACCATTAGCAAGATGTTATGTAATGCTAACGTGTTATGGAAGAACATAATGATGAAGATCAAGACTGTAATTCGCAACAAACTCGACTTAAGCAAAAGGTTAAGTGCTCAGGAAGAAAGGTGATGATTTTTTGAAGAATCATTTGCACCAGTTGATTGATTGAAGCAGTTCAGATTTTCGTTAGCCGACACGCAGCACACAAGTCCCCTTATCCAAACTAATCATATAGACGTAAAAAGGCATTTCTTAATGGGTCCACTGAGAGGAGGAGGGTAAATGGATGCACCAGCCAGAGAGGGTTTTGTTGAACCGATCAGTCTATAAAAAGTCTACCTTCTCTAGGAAAGCTTTTGTAAGGATTAAAGCAAGCTCCAAGAGCCCTGGAAACATGAACGAACAACCATCCAGATGACCCAAAGGCTTTACTAAAGGTACACATTACCCCACGTAATTCCAAGATAAAATTCCGGGGAGGGATATTCTACTAGATCAGATTACGTTGATGACATAATTTAGGTTTACAAACGCCAAAATAAAACAAAAAAGATTTTAACAAGTTACTGCCATTAAGAATTGAAAATGTCTATATGGGGAATGAAATTCTTTATAGGATTTCAATCCACCAGCCCAAAGTTTATTTTATCAATCAGGCCAAGTACGCTTTATAAATTCTGAAAAAGCATAATATGGACAATTGTCACTCCATTGGTACACCATTGGCTACAAAACCCAAACTAGATGTAGACTTGAGTGGAGAACTCGTAGACCAATCTGATTATCGTAGTAAAATCGGCACACATGTACTAAACATACTAGTAGAACCCGACTTAGTGCAAGCAGTAATCTAATTTTCACGTTATCAAGCAAGATCCAACTCAAAAGCCCCACAAGGAGGTTAAAAGAAACTATTAATACCTAAAGGGCACCGATAACAATTGGACTCTGGTATCCCCTAGGATTCGGCCTTTGAACTAACAGCATTTTTCATACGTTGATCATGCCGGATGCCTTGAGACTCGGAAAAGCACTTTTGGAAGGGATAACATCCTTGGTGATAAACTTGTAAGCTGGATGTCAAAGAACCAAAACTGCACTGCAATTTCCTTCCGCAGAGGCAAGTACATGGCGTTATCTGGCAAGTTGTGCTCAAGAAAAAGTGGATGAGGACACACTTCAAGAATTATGGCTACAACCACAACAAAATACCGTTTGTACCGTATTCTCGCATCAGCCATAGCAATATCATGCAACCCCGGTACACCGCTCGTCGAACTAATGCACATCCATACTCGGGTATCATTTTCATAAAGGAACAGTTTCAAAATGGTATAATTGAATTATAATTTAACATAACAGAATAGACAATTAGCTGACTGTTTACGAAAGCCCCTTCCTTAGGGATCGTTTAAGTATCTTGTCAGAAGAGATTGGTATGAGATGTTGGAACTCCACGGAATTGGAGGGATTCTGACAAATGAGAACTGCTTGAATAAACATCGATCAAAACATCACCATGAACATATTTTTGAGAAAAAGCAAAATACAAAAATATAAAACTTCAAAAAGGAAAATACAAAATCAAAAAAATCATAAAATTTTTTCCAAAAAAGAATTCATTCGGACATGTCTCTTTGGAATCAAAACATTTCATGCTGTAGAAATGTCGATAAAACAATGACACGGGTGTGATAAATGAAGTTTGATGCGGAGTTTGCAAATAAGTTTCCAAAACATGTCAGGAGTCTAATTATTCTAAATGGAATATGTTGCAAATATCAGATACATAACCCGCACTTCAAATAAAGGAAGTTTTATAACTTATCCTCCCAACGAGAAAATTAACTTTCTCGTCTTGAGCTAGTCTACAAGACAATCAATGTTTTTAGCTCAAGAAAAAGGAAAGTGTACGTTTCAGTGCTCTTACCACCCTAAACCGTTAAAGAGACTCCACTAACATATTGGTTTTTCAAAAAGTAACACAATTTTCAAAGAATTTCCTCGATGACAAATAATAAACTATTCAAAAAATTGTGTGTTCCAACACTTCATGCGCCTACAATGTTTATCAAAAGACAACAATTTCTTAATTGTTCCTAATGTATGCGGGGGAGTTTTTCGAAAAAACAAAGTTTTAAATTTCATGGATACTCAACAATGACAATTCTTAGGTATTCAAAACATATCAAAATGTCCAAACCATTCATAGCTATAATATTATCTCCTACGTAAATTTTCAAGACAAATTAATCATAAGAGTATTTCATAAACTAAGTGTTTATTATTTAAAATAAGGGGAGAGAAAAGTAATTAAAATAAGGATCTAATTCGTCTCAATGTGCAGAAGTAGTAAGAAAAAGGTGAATGGTTCGAATCTATGAACCCAACAACCATCTTAATATTCACAAGAATCTGAAGTCATAAGGTGTTTAGGTTAGGAATCAATTCCTAAGCTCCAACCAGAACAGGAGGTATGCTACCCAAGGATATATCCAAATATTAGAAATAATAGTCCTTAGTATGATGGGATATGAATGAATAAGGGATAAATGCCAGACCTAAGATGTGAGACTAACACTGCACAATCACAACAAGGTGTTAGTTAATTGACCGTCTTGGTAAGCGATTAGGCGTTAAAGAATGAAAAAGAAATGTAAGTATAAAGGTCTAAGAAAAGAAGAGCCCTCCACACAACTAAGGCAAAACCAAGGGTCATAAATAAGCTGTCAGAATCACAAGGTGAATGCTGACATTGAAACGACATCATAGACCTAGTGAAGCAATGCACAGACCCTTCCCAGCCAATCTGGGATTCTCTCAACAGAAACAGGTCCTCATTTGTCACGTATAACACACGTTACGTATTGACAATCTCACTAATCCGAGATTTGTGAGATATTGAATAGGAGGTCAAGAACTGCACCACAGCCGTTCCGTAGTACTAAAAACCAAATATGCACTAATCGAGTCTAGAGCCAAGAGATCACAACAAAAACAACGTTAGGACAACATTACATTTCAAACGACTTGATGAATAATCCATCGGTTCACAAAGCTGTTATCCAAGAGTCCAACGCAATATCATTTTGAAATTTGCAAGAACATCCGCGTGATACTATAAGATATTCACAATGTAAGATGGAGGAAATCCTGTTGAGGTCAGACATAAACAATCTCTTTGTAGTGACTTGCGAGATTCTATATGAATCAATCCCTTCAAACTTGTGACAACTGATATCGATTTAGTTCCAGTAAATGAATTGACGGTAGATGAATTTTGATAAAAACCTGACACTAGCTCTTATTATTTACAAAAACACTTTAACGATGACACGTCGAATGATTCTCCCAATAAATTTTTCTTGTTATCACTAACGAAAACCTGCAGGTCAAACGGTGGTAACACGGCAACCACAAACCCATTCCAAAGCTCAATCTAAGAAAGACCACACTATCTAGAGAAGCTCAAGATCAAAAGACAAAGACTTCCGCTAACATTGAATTGAAAAGCTTTCAAGATAAAGCAAAAGTACGAGCATGTTGTGGTCAAAGACAGCAAATCGCAAGAAGGCATAGAAGAGCGTTAAAAGACAGAAATGTCAAAGGCTCAAAGAAGTCAAGATCGCTAAAGCATAAGAAAGGAACAAACCTACACAAAGAACAAATAAAAAAGACCAAGACCACATGAGCATAAACTTACAAAGCAATCTCACTTATCTCATGAAGGAGTGTCATCAATGAATCTCCCATCAAGTTGGAGAATGTTATGTGCCTCAATTATATTGAGTCAATTAAAAGGAAAGGCCCCCTTGAGACCCGGTGCGTCAATAGAACCTCAGCTTCGGGGGAGATAATGTTAGCCTCAATTTATTGATTCGAACAAGGAAGCTCGGTCACTCAAGACATGGATCTTCGTGGTCTTAAATTAGTAAATTATGTTATAGATAGGATATTAATCAGATCGGCTCGATAGTGAAATCTAATATAGTATATGTTCGGGATTAATCCCAGAGGCCACAACCCGAGCCCGGTCCTATGTTAAATAATCCGCGCGTAATGACTTTAAGTCGTTGACGGGGTATCTATAAGCAATTTTATTTAAGTAAAAATCTATTGTTCATTTTCTAATAATTCCATTTCTCTTTTCTCTCATCTCTCTCTCTAAACTCTCTCTCTAGAACAACTCTTTCTTTCTCACATTTCTAGTTCTTGATCCGTGATTGATTCGTGTTATGAAGTGTTTAAACGGATCCTACATGTTTGCCAAACATCTGAGTGGAGTAATATTTACTTACAAATCAGGGGGGAGATGGAAATCCTGCTTGAGAGCAGCATCAAACATAGCTCTTTGGTTGGTGACTTGAGAGATTCTATATGAAAACACACTTGTGATAACTGAAAGAAACGATGGTGCGATTCAATGTGAATCAAACTTTTGTTCCAGGAAAATAATTGGAAGGCTAATCCCAGAAAGATAGTAACTAACAGATTCACTCTTTACTGTTTGTCTGGCTTAGATGACGTTCCGGTAAGAGAACTAGCAAGGCATAGTAAGATCTAATACATCTTGTTAGAGATCCTACGCTTTGAGCTGGAAACCCTGTCAAGGATATGTCTTTGATTCTACCATATCACAGGTACTCATATTAATACTGTACAATTGTTCCTGGACGGAACCGGAGGTTAATCTAACCAAACCGGACAAAGACAAAGCCATATTCGTGTCCACGTACCGGCGTTTATATGCTAACTGTTTTATTTCAGGATACAATAAAGATGGAGAAGGTGATGCCGGACATTCCAGCTGAAGTCGGATTCATTACCACATGCTCATGCTCAAACTACAAAGACATACTATAAGCATCAAGATTCAAGAATCATGAAAGCTCAAGAATTAAAGACAAAGACTTCCGCACAAACTCTGATATACAAGATCTTCTTTCAAAGATATCAAGTCTATCAAGGGAGATTGTTAGCAAGCTTTCAAGATGATGCAAAGTATGAGCATGTTGGTCAAGACACAAGATCGCAAGGTGGCAAAGACGATCAAGACGGAAGGATAAAGATTTAAAGATCTCGGACGGAAAAGACAAAAGTCTAAAGACAGTGACAAAGGCTCAAGATCAAAGATCACAAAGCATGAAGGAACAAGCCTACAATGTAGACAGAGACAAAGATCACAAGAGCTTATCGATAAAAGCAATCTCATTGATCTCACGAAGGAGTGTCTTAATAAACTCACTTCGGGGGAGATTGTTAGCCTCAAATAATGAGTCGAACACAGAAGTTCATTCATTTAGAATATTAAGTCTCGGTCATTCTAATATGTAACGTTGTAATAGGTTAGAACAGGTAAACGGGCTCATTTAATGTAATCTAACCGGTCACGCGTATCGGGCGAAAGCCCAAGTAAACCCGAGCCCGACTCGTAGAATAACTAAAGGCATGAAAGCCTTTTAGTTGGATACATATACACCTCACCAAGGAAGGTGAGGTGGTTGGTTCATTTGTAACATTTCAAGTTAATCATCCAATTCCATTTTTCTCTCTAACTTTCTCTCTCTAGATTCTCTCTCTACATTCTTCCTAATTTTCTTGTTAATCTTATTGAAGTGAAGTGATAAAGGGTTACCGACATCAAACATTAAGAATAACGAACAAGACCAATAACGAGTATATATGTTTTTTTATAAAATACATTCCATTTTTCCAAATAACAAAAAAGAAAAGAAATATAAAATACACATACTCCATATCAAGTTGAAGTGAAGGTGGCACTGATGGTGGAGGCGAATGTGGAGGCGGTAGTGGAGTGTGAGGTGATATTTGCAACGAAGTTTTCGAGTCATCAAACTTTGATCTACCGCTCATTCTCCTTCTTACTACAATGAAAAATCCAAAATGTTTGATGTAATGACTATCTATATACTATTTATATATGGGAAAAATTACCAAGAATACGTGTTTTGGTTTTATAATATCGAAGATGTGTCTAAGGTTTGTTACCAAAGTGGTGAGGGTTCATCATAAGTATAAATATAACTGTACAGGTAAAATGCGTGTGTTAGCTCATAATTATACGTGTGTAATAAATTCCTCATAATTATACGTGTGTAAAGTAAAACGCGTGTGTTAAGTAGAAATTGTGTAAAGTAAAACGTGTATTTAGCAAAAACTTTGAATTGATATTTAGATGTAATTATGAGAGTAATTTACATAAATAGTCTCTGTGTTTTAGCAAAAACTGCATCTACCGTCTCTGATATGGTTAACAACATTTAAAATAACAATAGTCGATGATAGTCTCTCATATGAATGATTTATTAGCATAAATTGCTATATTTATTAGTCGATGATAGTCTCTGAAATGAAAACAATATAGAAAGTAATGTGTCCTATAATTGATTTCTATAAAGGTATTAGACTCAACCAATCAATAGTATCGAGTGTACGTTTATTATCTTTTCAATTCTAAGTAAGTTTTTAGGAAATAATAACTCTTTTAATGAACTTTATAAACACTTAATTCCTTTTAAGAGAAAATATTGATTGTATTCTTCTATTTGTCTAATAAATCATTTCTATCAGAGACTATAATCGACTATTTTTCTTTTAAATGTTGTTAACCATTTATCAAGAACGGTTGATGCAGTTTTCGCTAAAACACAGAGACCAATTATGTAAATTACTCTCAGAATTATATCTACATATCAATTCAAAGTAGAACACGTTCTACTTTACACAATTTCTACTTAACACAAGCGTTTTACGCGTTTTACTTTACACGCGTATAATTATGAGAAATTTATTACACACGTATAATTATGAGCTAACACACGCGTTTTACCTGTACATACATTATATTTATACTTATGTTGAACCCTCACCACTTTAGTAACAAACCTTAAATACATATTCGATATTATAAATCCAAAAACGCGTATTCTTGGTAATTTTTCCCATATATAAATAGCATATATATAGTCATTACATCAAACAGTTTGGATTTTTCGTTGTAGTAAGAAGGAGAATTAGCGGTAGATCAAAGTTTAATGACTCAGAACTTCGTTGCAAATATCATCTCACACTCTACTACTGCCTCCACCATCAGTGTCGCCTTCTCCTCCACTTGATATGGAGTATGTGCATTTTATATATTTTTTTTGTTTTTCGTTATTTGGAAAAATGGAATGTATTTTATGAGAGATATATACTCTTTATTGGTCTCTTATTCGTTATTCTTAATGTTTGATATTTTTTGTCATCACACTAGTTGATTGAGATGATGATGTCAAAACAAATAAAGGATATCCATCTTGCATGTTTTGGGTTATTTACGATTATCGGGGTTGCCTTTGCCGCAATGCAAAACCTAGATACAAGTCACTCAACCAAGATGCTACGCTACATCATGTTTCTTTCTTTAACTCTACTAACAGTGTATAGTGTTGTGTCTAGAATGATTATCAGTCACATAAATAGAAAAGCTACGACCTTGGAATTCTCCTATTGTTTTGGTATTGTTGTTGATTAGAGATTTATTTGTGATTTTCTCCATCACTTTTGTACCATATCCACATCTCTTGTGGGTATCGGGTGTTTTAGCTTGTGTTGGAATTCTCCTATTGTTTTGGTATTGTTATTGATTAGAGATTTATTTGTACGTTTGTTGAAAAATGAATGCTATATACATAATATTTAGAGTGAATTGCATAAATCGTCCCTGAAGTTTGGTCAAATTGCATGTTTCGTCTCAAACGTTACGAAAGTGCAAGAATCGTCCCTGTAAGGAAACCTTTGTTGCAAGTATCGTCCCTGCGGGGACGATACTTGCAACAAAGGTTTCCTCACAAGGACGATACTTGCACCAAATGTTTTCCCACAAGGACGATTCTTGCACTTTCGTAACGTTTGGGACGAAACATGCAATTTGGTCAAACTTTGAGGACGATTTATGCAATTTACTCTAATATTTATTTTGTGACGATAATATAATTATTGTTGTTATAGCAACATAATAACAATTTGAAAATAAATAACATATCATATACTTATACAACGACTATGGATAACAATGTATTTTGTGTTTTTTCCTTGAGTATAAGCATCACGTGTTCAAATTAATGTTATATATTCATAATAATATTAATATTTACTTGTATTTTTGAAGTATTAATAAAAATAATATAGAGATGATCGTCTTGATGGCTATATCTTAAACTCATAAGCCATCTCTTTTTAAACATGAGAAATGTAATACATTGCAAAGAAATGTACTTTTGGTTTTAGAGACGATATATAATAAATCGCAAATAAACTTTTTTTTGGGTAGAATTTATGTGTTCGGGTAATCGAGTGTCCCAAATCTTTGCATAAAATCATATATGATGCGTTCTATTCAATTATAAAGCAAAATAACTTAAATGATGAGCATAACAAAAACCACATGAGATATTACAAACTACAAAAGGTATAATCGTAACATCCTTGTAATGAAATAATAGTTCAAGTTTTATAAAGGTTTATAATTCATCAAAGTCATTAATTTTTAAACGTTTTGATTGTATAAACGTATTTCCACTCTACATAAACTCTTTAAAGCTTTATAAACATCACATATATCTCAAATGCATTTAATTGTGAAGAGGTTTAAGATACTAGACATTTTCATGCTAAGTAATCCGGAAATACCTTTCATTATGGTTTGCAAAAATATAAACCTCTTCGTCATACTATAAACCTATTTAAAAAACACCATAGTGGATTTTCTTATACTACAAAATTTTCAACAGGATCACGATTTTTCTTTCTCAACTCTATAACATATGTCACTTGTGGATTTAGGAATTAGCTAATATAAGAAACGAGTATAGACTTTCACATATATAATAACGGCATGTTTGCATACGTAACTTCAATCTAATGCATGTTGTGCCCTCAAAAATTTTAGTAAACAATTATGGCTTGTTAGTTGTTACTCTTTCTCAAACTTGTTGCTGAATATATTGCATATGGATAGAAAAATTCTCATGGCACAAATAAGTAAGCTTAACAAAAATTTATCTTGTTTAATACAAA
>BQNB010164145.1:0-14365 GCA_026074375.1 Tanacetum coccineum
AATTGAAATGATAATATCTCAATAGAAGATATTATTTGTTGATGTTCGATTACCAACTTTGTTTATTTTATTTCTTTTTTTAGGACAATTTTTATTATGTTTTTGATTTTTTCTATATTTTTTTTTATCTTTTACTTATACTAAAAAGAAAAGGAAAATATTTTTTTACTTTTTATATTTATTGATTTTTTTTTTTGAATTTTAAAACAAGAATGAAACTTTCTAAGTCGAAAGGATCTTCAAACCAAATCAACAAACAAAAACGTAAGAATCGTAAACACTAGTCCCCGACAATGGCGCCAAAAACTGGTTTGATAGTTTTTGCATACCTAAAATATATATAAAATATAATACTTTTAAAAGAGAAATTAAGAAGATTACCAAGTTTCCCTTGATAAAATTCACTCTCAAAAATATATATAATATAATATAAAATACGTATGTTTAACCGGGTAAGTATGATCACCCGGGTCGTTTCCCCAACGACTAGTGAAATTGAAACCACGTTTTAGTTTGGATTTTGATTTGAATGAAGCAAAGATGTTTCACTTGATAAGCTATGACTACTAAATTAAAAAAAATTAAAATGGACAAATAAAAATAATTAATCAATTAAACTAATACGGGAAACAATTAAAACGTGACAATTAAGCAAGTAAACTAAATTCAACCCCTAAAAATGTAAACTAAAATTCTAAACCTAAGTTAGGACAAAATAAAATTTTAGGAAAAAGAAAAACATTTTTTTCTTTTTATTTTTGAATTTAATATGAATTAAAAACTATTTTAATCTAATTAAATCCTAAAAATTAAAAAGAAATATCAAATAATTGAAATTATATTTTTCCTAAGTAAATTAAGTAAAAAGAAAATTTTAGAAAAAGAAAGTACTATTTTTGGCTTTTTAGATTGAAATCCTATTTTTAAAATTTAAAATAAAAGCTCAAAAATGAAATTTAAGATCTAAAAAGTGTAAAAATGATTTTTCTGGATGTAAACCTAAAGCTATTTTTTATAAAACTAAAAATTATTTTTTTGTATTTTTCTGAAACTTTTTTCTATTTTTTATGTATTTTATAAGATTTTAATCTTTGAAAAATGATTAAAAATAAAATAAAAGCTATAAAAATTTGAAAAATTCAAGAAAAGTTCTAAACACTAGCAGGATTATAAGAAAAATAAGAAAAACAAAAATGCTTAACGAATAAGCTCTCAAATGAGCTTAATAAGCTACGGCTTTTTATAAAAAGGAAAACTAAAACGTGTGTAAGTATTAAGTTGTGTAAACTATGGATGGATGAGCTAATGTAGCAAACTGGTTAAGGCGTTGGTGTTATAACTGAGAGGTCGTGGGTTCGAGTGTGGTGGCAACCCCTTTTTGCACTTTTTATTTTTTAAACTTTTTTGAAAAACTAAATACTAGAACTTAA
This sequence comes from Tanacetum coccineum, assembly GCA_026074375.1. NCBI lineage: Eukaryota > Viridiplantae > Streptophyta > Magnoliopsida > Asterales > Asteraceae > Tanacetum > Tanacetum coccineum. The sequence goes on from BQNB010164145.1 coordinate 1,431, forward strand.
TAAGGACACTAAAATAAGCTACTTTAACAAAGGAAACTTACGCTAAAACTAACTTATAAGCCCTAAAATAGCTTATCAATAAGCTGTTACAGAAACTAGGTGTTTGGGCTTATTCTTACTTAAATAGCTATAATAAGCTCAAATTAAGCTCAAAATGGAAAAGGAAAAGATGCTTAATCTATGTTGGAAAAGAAAATTAAGCTGGAAATACTTTTAATCTACTGAAAATGATGAGGAAACAAGCAAACTTAGAAATCTAGAAAATAAGCTTAAAACCAAATTAAGCTAAAATGCTCTAAAAGCAAAGACAGCAAATAAGCCTTTGTAAACTTATCAAACAACTTAAGAGCAACTAATTTAAGCAAATAAACCTACTACTTAAAGCTAGAATCTAAAACTTAAAAACTAAATTCTACTACTAACTGTTTTTGGTTTTTATGAGTTTGAATGACTTTGACAGCTAATTTAAACTAGGGAAATAAGCTAGAAAATGTAATCTAAGACTTATTCTATATTAAGCTATAACTAGACTTAACATTACTTGAATCTAAGATCCTAAATCCTATTCTTACTTAACTAAAAATTAAGCCAAAAGTAGCAGTACAAACTGTGACAGCAGTACTAACCTTTTGGTTAGTACTGGTGCACTTTGCACAAGTGCAACTTCAAGAATGCAGGTTTCCTAAGGGAAACCTTGCACTTAGACACACTCAAATTGTGTGTCTAAACACAATGCTAGCAAGATCCAAGCCTTAAGGGCTTTGGATCAAAATTTCACAAGCAAAAAGATAGTCAAAAACTGCCCTGGTGCTGTCAAACTTAATATAAGCTCAAACTTTTTCATTTTCAAAATCTAACTTATAAAATCTCTTTTCCTAATTGTCTTAAAGGTAAACACAAGTGACTCAAGCAATATGCACAATTAGTTTTGACTTTTTGAGGTCAAACACTCTTAAACCAAACACCCCTTTAAAAAGTGACAGATTAAATTAAGCTTATGAAATGAAAATCTAATTATCAAAACTTAAGACCGATAATGCATATTTATAAATTCCCTAATGAGCATGAATTAACAACTAAATAAGCAGTAATCTAAGATTTAAGCTAGTTTACCTTTTTTTGGTTTTTTCAAGGTTTTTAAGACTATTTAATGAAAAACTATGTTTCAAACTAAGAAAGTTCATATACAGATGAACTATTGAGACTAATTAGCTATAATAAAACACAAATGAGCAACAATAGGCAAGCTTAATAAGCAAATAAGAAGATCTGAATATAGAAAGCAAAGAAATCACTATTTAAAGCTAGAATAAAAGGAAATGAAAGAGAACTTACAAACTCCTCTAGCTAAACAGTTAAACAAGAGGTCCATTTAAGGCAGCTACAAGCTCCCTAGCTTATTAATAAGTTAGGGTATAAGTCCTTGGGGATCCTTCCCTCTTAGATCCCCCTTCCAAAAATCTCATATCCAATAAGGTCCATGTAAGTTAAACTGATTTAAGGTTTAGGTAAGATTAATTCTGAATTGATTAAGCTCTATTTCAGCTTATAGACTAAAAGAGCTTATTAAGAGCTTATTGAGAAAATTTGGCTTAGTTTAGAGAGCTTATGAAGAAGAAACTTGGAGAGATTAAGAAAAACTGAATTTCATTAATTAAAAAGCTTGCTTACAATACTTTAAAAGGAAAATTACAAGATTAAAAACAACAATAAGCTAAGAATTTAAAATTTAAGCTAAAAACTAAATTAAGGATAAAATCTATCCTAAAAGCTATGTGTGTGTGTGTGTGTGAAGAGTGAGGCTCTATTTATAGCCATTTGGTGAAGCTTCCAGACCCTCTTGCCTTGCTCTCCAATCTTAATCCTGGCCAATCATTTCTTCAATCATTTGAGCATCAATTGTGGCCGTTTGATCAAATTGTGTATATCTGAGGATCGCCAACGTGTCATTCCATTGATGTGACAGTGTGTTAGTTGTGTGAGTGATCCAAGAGCAAATCCCACTTAACTTTGTGCTTTTCTTGCTCTGACGTGTCCTTAGAGTTTGAGTGACCAATGATTTCCTCTTGATTAGACTATTTTGTCCTTGCCATTGTGATTTAGGTGCTCATTGAATTGACTAACGCACCCGTTTGATTTCCATTTGCCCCTTGTTTTAATGGCTAGTGAAATGAGTAGTGACGAATGAATAGTAAAGCTTTCGCGCGTCCATTTTTGACAGTGTAAAGGCAGTTATAACTTTTGAAGAAGTGCAATTGGCCCTTGTGTTCTCTTTTCCTTTTTTCTAGTTATAAATAACTTTCGAGAATTGCAAGACTGGCCCTTGTGGTTTATATTAAAGAGGAAGTGGGCTAGTTATGGGCTTACTAGATCCGGGTAAGGCCCAATTAGAGGTGAGGGGCTATTTTTGTATTTTTGTGAAACTTTGAGGGTTCGTTTAAGCATCTTGTCCAAATGGGAGAGGCAAGTTCCGAATGAATTCCCAAAGACCGAGAAGTCGTCCATAAAGACTTTCATTGTTTTTTCGATCATATCGTGAAAGATAGCCATCATACACCTTTAGAACGTGTCCGATACATTGCATAAGCCGAAAGGCATGCGACGGTAGGCGAACGTTCCATAGGGACACGTGAATGTGGTCAATCTCGTTCTTTAAAAAAATCAAAATCTAAAATTTTAACTCTACGAAAGCAAATCTAATTTTCTACAGTCCTATTTGATAAAAGAAATTTTTCTAAAAAGGAATTAGATTTTTTTGACTTTTATTTTATTTATTATGAATTAAAAACAGATTTAATCTAAATTAATTATAAAAAATATTAACGAAATTAGAAAAATCTGAAAAAATTCAAGAAAATACTTTAAGTTATGAAGAACCTAGGAAAAATACAAATTGGACAAACAGCTTATAAATTAGCCGTAAATAAGCCAAAAACTGCTAAAAAGCTTAAGGGCAAAAAAGCCCTTAAATACAAACCACTTGGGACTTATAACGAAAAAGTCCTAAGGGCGCAGCGGTAAAGAGTGTGTGTGAAACGGGTAGAGGTTGGTTGAGGTTGAGGGTTCGAGCCTTGCTCACCCTCAACATCCCAATTTCCCCGTTTTTACTTTTTGAAACTTTACTTTTTGGAAAAGCTTAATATAAGCAAAAATATACAACTTAAAAAAAACACATTTTTTTAACTTAAAAATAAGCACAGAATAAGCTTCTAAAAAGAGACAGAATGCTTGTAAACTAAAAAGACTTGGGGCCTAAACTGTTAAGCATTTTTAGGCACAAATAAGCAAAGCAACAAGGGAAATAAGCTAAGCCAGATGATAAGCTATTCTTAAAAAGCAATTTGGAATAAAAATAAGCAAATTTAATGGACTTAAACTGAGCTTAAATGACAGAAGTGCTAAAAGGCTTCTAAACTAAAAAAAATTCTAAACTAATTATACTAATAAGCTCTAAATAAACTAACTAATCTAAAAAAAGACTTGAATCCTAACTTAATAATCAAAATGGAACACAAATAAGCTTAAACAATCTTAAACCTAACTTTAATAAGCACTAAGAATCTAAAATAAGTAAAGAAAATAAGCAAGTAAGCACTTAAAAAGCAGATAAACTGTTTGCACAAAATGGTTAACCAAACAGCCCAAGAGGGCAATTTTAAGCTAATTTTTAAGAAACTAAATGGAATATTATGGCAAAATAACTTGTAAGAACTTAAAGCCTATACTATAAGCTACCTAAATCACTAATTAAAAAGTATTTTGAAAAACTAATAATCTAGGAAAAAGGGCTTATGAAAAGGACAGTTTAACTCAGTGCATGCTGAGTTTTTTTTCAAGGTTTTTTTTAAAGGACAAAAGGGCTTTTGCAGCCTTAAAATTAAGCTATTAAAAGCTAATGAAAAAGCTTAAAAAGTTAAAACAGATTAAGGTTGATGCCTAATGAGCTTATGTTGTGAATATTAGACCTTAAAACATCTTTTAACTAACCTAAATTCTAGATTGAAAAGTAGACTTTTAAATATGAAATGAGACTTGGGATCTAAAATTTCAAGTGACAGATGCACACTTATAAGAACATATTCTACTGCATTCTACCATAAAAAACTAGCAAGTAATTGACTCTAACAAGCACTTAATCAAAATCAAATTAATTAAGCTATATAACAAGGCTATATCATCACAGAGTAAACCATAGTTAGAAAATTCCTTAAAACTAAATTTTAAACTTGAAAACTTGTAAAAATAGAACTGTAAAGACAAATTAACAAGCTAGAGTTAAAGACGACTGTAAAAGTTCTCAAATAGGAGGCTTTTACCTCTTTTTTTCAAACCTTATTTTGAAGCTTAACCCAAACATCCCTTTAGGATTTGATATTTCACTTTTAAACTAAAAGAAATTAAAATGAGCTTTAATTAATGCAGACAGATTAAGAACTAGAGTAAGCAAGCACAAATAAGCACAAAATAAGCACACAAAAGCAGAAATAAGCAGACAATAAGCAAAATGACAAAAATAAGCTTAAAATGAGAAATTAAGAAAAGAAGAAGCACTTTGATCCAAGCTAAGACAGGGATTTTTTTATTTACACGTATTAAGCTCTAAAAATCTACCCAGCTTATAAATAAGCAAATCTAAGCACCCATAAGCTCTTCTTTTGCTAGCTTATCTTCCAAAAATCTCAAAACGTACTTCTTGATTCCAATGACACAGAAAACTCACAAAAGCTAACGGAAAAGCTTTTATAAGTAGAACATGTTATAAAAGCTTATGAGAGCTTGTAGGAATGACATGTAAACAAAAATAAGCTTAAATGCATAAAGATTAAATGAGACAGATTTGTAAAAAAACTTAAATACTTAAATTTGCATTAACTTGAAAACGGGTTACAAAGACTTTAAATTGACAGAATTTAAATGACAAAAAACATTAAAATTAAAATTACACTACTCCTAAGTTACACTACACTAGATAAATATTTATAAAGGAAAAATAAGCCTTTATAAATAGGCTGACTAACAAGCACAGTTGTGTTTCTTGTGTTAGTTGTATGAGAGACTTCAAAAGCTTCAATCTTGGCCCTTAAAATTTCTTGTTCTCCAATCCAAATGATCTCAGCCATCCAATTTTTTTCTTCATTCCTTTCGAATGAGGTGAGAGGGGATTGCCAACGTGGCATTTAACCCATGTGATGTGGGGTTGAGGGGGAGGGTGATTGTTTTGTTGTTTTGTTGCAGGGTGCAGAGGTTGATTAAAGAAGACACAGGAATAGCAATTTGACGGGAAAGCTTGAAATGGTAGTTTATATCTGTTTTGGTGATAAGCAGGGTAAAGGTTTGGGGATTTGGCAGGAATGGTCTCTGAATTTGTATAGTTTGATTGCGTTGTTAGTCCTTTGTGGTGTCAAGTTATAAGAAGTTAACAACTTCAGTCCCCAAAGTTGTTTGTTTTTGTTGCAAGGAAAGTCCTTTGGGGACTTGTGGTGAAACAGACTTAACAGCTTATGTGTGGGGTGTTAAGTTTGTTTTGGGCTTTAAAATTGGGCCGTGTAATATGAAAAAGGGTTTTGGCCCTTTTTATGGTATAAGGCTTATAAAGCCTTAGTATAAATGACATAATGGGCTGACCTGGCCCATTAGATGGGTGCGAGTTGGCCCATTAAGTATTTCTTCGGTTTCAGCTTCGCCTTTGACTTGACTTTTGACTGGTTGACTTTTTGGTTGATTTTTGACTTTTTCACACTCTTTTCGTTCTTGTGCTTGGTTTTGTCTATTTTTGACTTGATTTTTGTCTTTTTCTTAGATATCCGTTACTTACACAATACAAATGCAAAACACACAAATACAATGTATTATTGATATGTTTTTAGTCTTTTAGGCACGTTTTCCTAGGTAAATGGTATGTGTAATTAATCACATACAACATGCTAAGAAATATTTTCCTTCTAGAAGTATCTAATAAATCTGATTTTTTAGTACATAAGAATATTTTGTTAAGATTTGGGGTTAATCACAAAAGGTCAAAATTTGTCCCAGCTGCATCACACGGATCCAACAAAATCAAAGGACGGATCCAGGGTATAATGGATCTGTGGATCCGTGCGACCAGCTGGTTGGGACATATTTTGAATTTCAAATGTTGCCTATAAATAGCAACCTTAAATCTTCATTTTAGATAACTCTTCATAAATATTTTTCTCTTTAGATTTTCTCCTTTTCATACTCTTTGATCATTATACTTGTTTCATAATTTATTACAAGTGATCAACTTATTCCACTCTTTAGTGAAGAACACTAACGAAAACGTGAAGCTTCAAGTGTTATTAGTTTAGTTGTGTCATCACGATTATGATAATTATTTATCTTGTATATCTTGTGTTGTGTGTTGTGTTTATCATATGTGTATGATAGGTTGGTATTTAGGCGTTAAAATACATAGTGCGTTAGATTGGTTCTATCTCGAAGTAGAACTCGGTATTTAGCTTTGTACTGAAAAAAGTGTAAGCGACGTGTACGGTTTTCTCCGCCTAAAGGGAGCTTGTTGAAATAGTGAAGAAAACTCTCAAGTTAGGTACTTGAGGAGTGGAGTTGGGCGAAGAGGAGCTTCGTAGCCGAACCACTATAAATCGTCGTGTCATCGGTTTGATATTTCTTATCTATACTTGTTTATACTTCGTATTTACTTATTTGTTAATTGCATCGCTATCATATACACTTGTGTATATCTCTTGAATTCACATAAATCGACAATCTAAGTTTTATTTTTAAAACGGTAAAAACTATTCAACCCCCTCCCCCTTCTATTTTCCACATCTCGAGTTGGAAACTCAAGAGTGGAGTAGGGTGAAGAGAAGTTTCGTGTCGAACCACTATAAATCATCGTGTCCGGTTTGATTTCTCTTTTACTTATTGCCTTGTGTTTATAATTGTATTATGTTAATAACTTTTCGTTCATGCTCGTTATCATTGTTATTGTTGTAAAATTATTATTATCATTTATCATATTGCACCACATTTTATTGATAATTTGATATAAGAAATAAAGTCTTTATAAGAGAACGTATTCACCCTTCGACATTTCCAAAAATGCTATGCGTTGAAACAACATAGAAAGGTTTTTTTTAATCATCTCTCGATTTTAATAGCTCATGTGTAGACTTGTCAGCAGAGGTCAACAAAAAATCGATGCCAAAACACCAAAAGAATGGTAGTTGTGTTCAGTTTCACTTCAGATAATCTAATGCCATTACGCATGTGCGATGCATGTTTTGCATGTCCCAATTTTTATTTTTATTTTTTTAAGATGGCAAATTTTCTTCTCAATGATCTATGATGGTGTTTCATTTAAAATTAAAAATAAAATTTACATAATAGTGGAAAGCAAATACGTTTTTGAATTGCAAAGCCAATACGTTTAAAAACACATCCGTAGATCTAGGTGTCATAACATTGCTGTGCATAACCCGTTAAACTCGGCTGAGTAGCTCCACCGCCTTAGATGCAAAAAAACCAAAAGTATCAAACGCAAAAAGAATATGAAGCTATGAAGTTTATTTTATTCGGTGTTTATGTAGATCCATTATACCTTATTATTAACCATCAAGATTATTCAATCGAGGTCCTGCATTTAATTACTCTCACCCGACCCAACCCGGTTTCTTTAATTAATGTGACCAACCCGACTTCTTTAATTCTCATCTTTTTCTCTCTGCTACGTGTCCATTCTCCTGCTTATCTCACCGCCCCACTGAGTTCCTCCAGCACACAGTTTTCATTCTCACTTCGCTCGCTCTTTCTCTAAAAACACACAAAAATCTCCAGCAGTTTTTTTTGGGAGACGAGATCGTATAGCAAATTCGAGGATGGAGAAGAAGAATCATGCTGACACTCATAGTGGAATGTAAGTTTTTTTTTTAAATTTCGAATATTGATAATCATTGAATTAGGGTTTCAATTGAAAACAAGGATTGATGTGTATTAATGAATTGGGGTTTTTCTTGACCTAATTGAATTGGGGTTTTTCTTGACCTAATTGAATAGGGTTTAGGGTTTAATCAAGTTGAAATTTGAAGGTTTTGGGTTTGTAGATTGTTGTTATGATTTTTATGTTATGCCATTTTTTTATATAATTTTGTTCAATTGAAATTGTGTAATTAGTAAGGTTATGTTTTTATTCATTGCAGACGATCTTTTAAGAAATTATGAGGAGAATTGAGGAAGAGGCTAGGCGATTGGCTGTTATTCGTGAGGTTTGTTTTGAATTTTCAATAAAAATTATTTGGTGTTTTTTATACTGTTGTGTGAATTGAAAAATGAAAGCACTGCGCAAATGTAACTGAAATAAACCGACGTTAGTGATTGTGTGGATGCAGTTAGCAAAGTCAATAGGCATTTCTCACGCTAAATACGAGGAGAAATTCGAAACGAGTTCAAAGGTACTTGAACTCATATGAACTAAAACCGATTTTTTTAAGAGTTTTAATGTGGCTGTTTATTTTTGGTGAATAAGCTCATAAGCCGCAAAATTAGCCGAAAGAAAAGTAAGCTCATTGCTGATCAGCAAGCTGCCAATCACGGCTATATATTATCTTAATTCTAATTTCCAAAAAAAATGCCGTTGTAAGCAACAAACGAAACTTTATTTTTTAATGGGCCAGATAGGTTCGGGTCGATAGGGTTATCATATACGTTTGGTTCGTTATAAACAAAAGTAGCGTAACAATATGATGTTTTGATGTTTTTGTTTGCAGGCAAGCAAACTTGGTGGTATCGAGTAGAAAGCAACACATTGACAAGAGAGGAAAGCAACCTTGGTGGTATCGAGTATACAGCGATTGTCAAAGATTTAAAGTTGCAACATCAACATAATTATGTAAGGAACCCGTTACTCTTTTTCTTTACTATATTGTTTCCTACAAGACAAGTACACAAAAAAATATTTTATTCGAAACTTTTGTAGGATGAATAGTCGATTAAAGAAAATGAATGCTTACACAATTTTGTAAAGATTCACTCTTAGATCACTTCAATTTCTTCAAAAAAATGCCAAGAATTTGATCAAATTAAAGTAATATAGTTAGCAACAACAAAGTATCATTTAAGATTAAAATCATATGCAAATGTTAAGGAGTAAGAATCGTGATTGCATATACGTGTGTATGGTCTGCATAAGACTTGGTTGTGCAAAAGTTGTAGAACCATGAGTGCCAAGTTGAGGTCAACACTTTACTCTCAAAAACATGTTTTTTTCAAAGCTACAAAACACGACTTAAAAAGTCAAATCAGTTCATATTGTTTTTTTTCCAGATTATTAGAGCATATTTTCCTTCTCGAGACTTGCACACAGGAATTAGTACCAGCGCTGCATAAGAGAAGGTAATGATGATGATTGCTATCACCTTCTTTTCTTATACCGAATATAACATTTCTAAAAATAACGAGTAAGTGGAGTATTAGTGACGATGATCGTCTATGGGTTATTTACATGTAAAATCATAAGTAGAAATATTGGCAAGCACCAAGTCTTATGTTGATGTTTGATGACCGTAGGTAGTGTTTCATGCATTGAAGTTTGCAAGAAGATTGTGGATTAATTGCTATTGGCTACTTCATATTTCCTGAAAAAAGGTACGATTTTCAAAAGAAAGGTATGCTTAATGTATTCCTGATATTGGTTTTTCCATATAAAAGTTTATACAACGGTAAAACAGTTTCGTAAGACATCATATCTTTTATGTTGAGCTTATTTTTAGAGAGCCTAACTTCTCTACTTTTTCTATTCCTGTGAAGGTCACCGGAGAATCTCAGTAGACATTGAGCCCACGTATCAAACGCAATGTACTAACACAGGTGAGAACAAAGTTTTTTATTTTTCGACTATGTTAATTGTTGATTTACTGGACTTATTTGTGCTGAATACTTTTTTTCTCTTCTTATTTGTGTCGCGCAGAATTACAGGGTGAACGGGCTGAACATGCCACTCCGGGTACTTTATCAACCATCGTTGACCACACGTCATCCAGCAGAATGAATCATCAGGCATTTTTCACCCGTGAGGTTCAACCACATAAACATCTAAAAGATGGTAATATGTTGTTTATGTTTGATGATTCTAAATTGCTTGCATTTTTAGGCTATCTTTGTCGCTTTTGTAGAAATCTTATTTATTTGTTTACTATTGGTCATAATTTATTCAGGCCGTTCCATTTGTTTGAAAATAAAGAAATCATGTAAGGCTTCAGCGCTTTGGCAACAAGCTTTTTTGAAGCTTTTTGTTTTTTAGAAAAAATCTCCTACTAAAAAGAAGCAAGCTATTAGTTTGAATAATAACTAAACACTGGGCTGTGAAGCGTCCTAATCTGAGTTGAGGTTTTAAAAATTTTAAGTTACCTAAGATCAATGAGTGTGTGCGCCGAATCCGAAGAGAAAAAATGATAATAGAAGCTTATTTATGGAGTATTTTGATATTTCACAAGACATCCTTTGCTATACATTGCAGGACGTTTGTTAGTCGACCATAAGAGGTTGATGAACCAGAGAACTAAACTTCATATGACGTTAGTAGGACACCCTTCTCTCGATTGTTAGCCTGAACAAGTTGTTCAACTTGGGTAAGTACTATTAACCATGAGCATCTTCCTGCTTTATATAGATTGCATTCTGAAGACCTCTAGCCACACGTACCCTAAAAGTAAAGTAAATCGAAGTCCATTTCTTTCTACTTTAGATCTGTTAAAGCTCAGTTGACACTTGAGTTTGTTACTACATTAAGTCATGATGTATAGTAAAAGGTCAACCGAAGCTTAGCTTGGCTGTGCGATGGTCGGAGTTAGAAGTTTTACATTTTGTATAAGTAGCTGTTTCCCGTGACTCTAATTTTGTGACCTTATCATATAGGCTCATCTTTCACAAGAAATGTTGTATAGTTATAGATCAAAATCCTTAGTCAAAAATTTAAGATTGTAATGAACATATGTTGTAGATCGATACCACCCATATTTGTCATCTTATTTTCTAGAATGCACGTGGCTTTTTATTTCACTGTTCCTTATTTCAATGATTTTGTAATTACACATATTTTATTCTCATTCTTATAGCAGATCGATACTCTTCTTGAATCAACAAGTTTTAGCCTCGCGCTCTACGGCGAAGCGCGGGCTAAAAACCTTGTTTATCTTAAATTATAAGTTTGAAAATTTCCAAAGTTTAAACATGAGTTGAACTTATAAAAGTATCATTAATGATGTGGTTCCAACACATATGAACGAAACCGACCACTATAAAAGAGGCTATTTGCTACATATTTTGTTTTTTTTGATACGACGAATTTATACTAAACAACAAACTAGCAAGAAGTTAGATAAAACATTCCAAGGAAACAAGATAGGGTTTTTAAACTCATATACCCAACCCTAAAAAACTATCTCCACTTAACAATGCCTCACGAACCTCTCCTCTATCAGCTCTATGGAAACTAGAAGGGGGGTTGAATAGTTTACAAGTTCGTTTACGTTTTAAAAGTTTGCTTTTAAAATATTTAGATTCGAGTTGTATGTTTAACCAATTCACAATATGAACAAACAATATAACAATCTCAACTAAAGCTAAATAACAATGATAATAATATAAAGAGATAAGGAAATGAACAATCAAACCAAGACGCCAAGATTTTATAGTGGTTCGCCTACAAAGCACCTATTCGCCCACGAAGCACCTCTTCGCCCTACTCCACTCCCCGAGTATCTTTCTCGATATTTCACTATGTCAACAAGCTCCCTTTAGGCGGAGAAAACCGTTTACACGTCGCTTACGTTGTTTTCCGACACTAAGCTAAATGCCGAGTCCTAATCTTAGCTAGAACCAATCTACCACTTCACAGATACTACACAATCATAAGATCTACACTATGGGATTTACACACTATTCGAATCACACAAATACATAAGATAATTACAATAGAGATTTGGTACTTAGAAGAAGAGAAGAGAGATGACTAAATAACAATTCGTTTCTTGGCGAATACGAATGTTCTTCTCTTGCACTTGAATGAGAAAGAAGAGACTAGAAGAAGAGATTAGATTACTTGAAACAAGATATAAGAATGTTAGTGATCAAGAGATTTAGAGAGAGAAATAAAATTTTAGAGAGAGAAAGTTATCTGGAAATTTTGTGCTAAGAGATCTATTTTTCTGCAGTGAATGAAGCAGTATTTATAGGCAGGAAAACCCAACGGTCATAGGGGGCGGTCCCAGTGGTCCCTGATATATCTGGGGGCCGCCAAGCCTATAAGGGGGCTGCCCAGTAGACTACGCTTATGTTTTTGTCTTTTTGTGGGGAATGTTGTATCTGGTATGGAACCTTCCATTTTGGGGGGAAATTTTAATTTCAAATTTTAAGTTTTTAATACAACTTTTCTTTTAATTAGAAATTATTTTGTATAATTAATTTTGTGAAGTTCTTTTGTAAAAATGTGATGGATAAGAGAAAAATATTTTCTTGATCACTAATCATGCTTAATGATTTGTTTGTTCATACCTTAAGTGATTACTAATCTTAGAAATGGAATTTTACGATTAATAATTTGTAAACGTTTTTACATTTTGTTATTATCAAAACATTGAGAGGTCGAAAAATATAAATAACGTTTTTAGACATTATTTGTATTAACAAACGACAATTAAACTAAGAAACAAGCATAATCACAATAGTAAATACATAACTAGGCTAGTACTTAAGGTGCTTAGTCACTCATGCTATAGATTGTAGAAGAAATAATGAAGGAAATCATTGATCGATTGAACATTAGAACTCTTATAAACTTTTTGATGAATGAATAATACAAATACGGTTAAAAGCTAATCCTCCCTTATAATGGTGGTGAATGGAACTGAAAAACGTCACCTAGAGAAGCCCTAGTCTTAATCTCCGAGTCCTCTCTC
>BQNB010164146.1:0-14365 GCA_026074375.1 Tanacetum coccineum
ATCCAATTTAAAAAATATTACCAAAAGAGAAATGTTAGAATTACAAAAGAATTTCATACAAAATGTTTACAAAATGATGTGTCATAAATTTATTGGCATTCTTAAAGTTACTTTTGACTTCTCTCTCTTACATGCTTCCACAAGTGCATGACACATCATTTTGTAAAACATTTTGTATGAAATTCTTTTGTGGTTTTAGCATTCCTTTTACCAAAAAAACACAAACAAACGATCCATATTTATATGTGTGGAAAATGTGGTTTCTTTTTTAAAATTTGCACTCAAGTTTGATAGTAATTTGTTTTGATGCTTATTTGTATTTGTAAATTACTTGCCGATTTTCGAGGTTCTTGAGGCTTTTTTTTGTGTGGTTAGATCTATATTTATTTCAATAAGTATTACAGATTTTTTATAGGTTTATATGTTTTTTTCAGATCTGGTCTTTTTAACAGGTTTTTCATTATTTTCTTGTAGATTTGTTGTCCCCGGAATCCATCGCTCCCGCCGCCGTTAAGCCGGAATCCACCCTCGATGCCCTGGAAAATATGTGCCGCCGCAAACAGAAATTATTGCATCGGGAGAATGTATGATTTTCTTTTTATATATGTGGTGAGATTTGTTGGTAGATAACTAGATTGCTTGTAATTATGTTTGAATATGTAGATTAGTTTTGTTGTAATTATGTTTCGTTTATACATGTGTTTGGTAAAATATGATATGTTAGAAATAATTTTGTAGGTATATATGAGTAAATTATGCATTTGTTGTAAATAGTTGAATGTGTAAATTGATAATAAGTTTCTTTTGATAATTGTTAAATTTTGTGTTTATAATTTTTTTTTTATAAATTGTTAGCTGTTAGAATCATTCTGTAACATAAAGTTTTGAAATTTATTCAACTTTTAATAGTTGAAAAGTACGAGTAATTTAAATATAAAACTTTTTGATATTTTAACTTTTTTGAATGACATCTGAATTTTTTAATTTTTTTTTATAATGCTACAAATTTAAAAGTGTTAATTGCTTTAAAATGTATTATATTAGCCATTTTTTGTCATTGTATGTAGACAACTATTTTTTTTATCATTGTGTCGTTCAACTTTTAAATTCGTGCTATTGTGTGTATTTTGTGACCATTTTACCCTTATTTTTTTCAAATTTTGAAGGGTAAAATGGTCATTTTACATGCAGAATTAGTCGCAGAATACACACAATAGCACGAATTCAAAAGTTCAACGACACAATGTCAAAAAAAATAATTGTTTACATACAATGACAAAAAGTGACAAGTATAATACATTTTTAGCCAATTAACTCAATTTAAAAAGGGTCAAGTTATTAGTACCCTCCTAAAACATTGTTTGTACCCCCTGGTTTTTCCAGTTTTATTTATTTATTTTTTATTTTTATATTTTTTTTATATTATAAAACAGTAAAACGCAGAATGCAAAACAAAAATTATAAAGTTTAACAAGTCAAAAGTATTAAACTGTCATAAAGTACGAAACAAAAACTGATAAAAAACTGTGTTGCACTGTAAACTGGGGAAAAAAAATGTTTTGTGCCTTTTTTGTACTTTTCTTGTACTATTTAACGGGCCAGGGGTACCAATAGTAGCACACATTTAAAAAAGGGTGCTACTGTTGGTAGCTCTCTGACCCACAAAAAGTACAGATATTCCGTACTTTTTGGTTCTTTTGTCTCCCTGTTTGTTTACAGTGCAACACAGTTTTTTATCAGTTTCTGTTCCATATTTTTTGACAGTTTAATACTTTTGACTTGTTAAACTTTGATTTTATTTTCCCGCACTTTCTGTTTCATAATTTTATAACATAAAAAAAATTATAAAATTAAAATTAAAAAAAAAACACAAAAAATAAGAGATGTATGAACGCTGTTATAGGGGGGGTACGAATAACATAAGCCTTAAAAAAAAACGACTACATAACAAGGTTAGGTTGTTTGAATCTACGACTACTTTAAAGATTTTAACTATTTAAATATGAACTACTAGGCTTGTAAAGTGGACAAGATAAAACAAAAGAAAATGTGTGATCATGTAGTGGACTGATTTTCTTTTTTTTTAAAATTATGTAATTGATAAAAGTTGGAATATATTGAAAATGAATATTTTGGAATTTGAAAGTTTTTGAAAAGTGAAACATTTTGATTTTTAATTTTTTTTTTTGAAACGTTTCATTTTTGAAAACGTTTGATCTTTTATAATTTGAAAATATTAAAAAGTTTGATATTTAAAAATGTGTAACTTTTAAACCTGAAAATTTTGAAATTTTTAATTGATGGACCTAGTTGAGTTTTAAATTTTTTTAAACTTTAGACAATTTTACAAGTAAGTTTTTAGCTTTTGTATCAAATTTACATATTTTAAAATAGAGAATTGCTACATCCACAAAATAACTTCCACAAAATTTTCACAAAATGACATGTATCCAATCAAAATCTTTTTGGTCATTTCTCTTTCTTCCTTTTTGATTAACATCTCCCTATTAATACATGCCACATCATTTTGTGAAACTTTTTTTGTGAATCTTTTTGTGGATGTAGCATTCCTCTTTAAAATACTACTCCCTCCGTCCCTAAATAAGTGTCCACTATTGACTTTTTAAGTCATTCTTTTGCAACTTTGACCTTAACTATTTCTTCTTGTGTTATATAATACTTGATGTAAAATATATGAATGGATTGAGTTTTAAATGTATTTTCATTGATATGATTTTTATTAAGTATTATATAACACAAACAAAATAATTTAAGGTCAAAGTTGATAGAAAAAGACTTTAAAAGTCAATAGTGGACACTTATTTAGGGACGGAGGGAGTATGATGGTTTTGGTTGGTGGCTATGAATATGATGAATCGAAATACATATTTGAAAGAAGAAATAAATTTGTTAATAGTAAAAAGCGTTTTTAATTAAAAGTACCTTTAATTGATGATAAAAGTACACCTACAAAAACTGGAAGGGTAGTAGTAAGTATGTTAAAGAAAGGTCTATCACACTTACCCATCAAAAGAATATATTACTCCCTCCTTTTTATAATTATAGTCCATCGACAAAAAGACACGTAGTTTAAGAAAAACGTTATCATTACATCTTGATATATCTTACTTTTTACACAATGACATTTTTACTCTTGACCAATTAATTTATAACTTCTTAAAATTTGTAATAATAATATCAAGTGAGGGTGATATGATAAACTTAATCTAAATTCCCTACCTATTTTTAGAAGTGGACACTTATTTTAGAAAAAAAAAATACGTGAACTATAATTATGGAACGAAGAAAAGTATAAGTTTGGACCTAACTTTTGAAAAAAAATGAAGATGTGACCGGACAATGCATGCATCGAGGGACTTAAATACATCCAAAAAAGTAAAACAAGTTAAAAGTAACAATTGCTTTGAGATAAATATGCAAGTTTAAACTATTTTTAAACACCATAATTAAACTCTTAAAAATAAAGGGATAATTTGGCTATAATTTTTGTAACTAATTAGCTACGAGTTAAGATCAACATAGACCCATTATTTGTCATAGATCCAATGAATTAATCTCAACCATTCATTCTTTCATCAAAAATAAAAAACTCACTTTTCACCTCTTTTTTAAAAATAAAATATCTTACAAACGGTAAATCGTCACACGACAAAAAATACACCATCGCGACGAGTATTTTTTTATCTTTCAGTAGACGGGTGACACGATATACTTTCGAGGAACTTTTTTTCGATTTTTTTTTCAGTCACGAATTGCGAAAATCATATATGATTCGTATGACGAATCATATATGATTTCATAAAATCATATATGATTTCATAAATCATATATGATTTCATAAAATCGTATATGACTTCATAAAATCATAAAAAAAGTTCGTCGAAAGTACATAGTGTCGCCCCTCTATAGAAAGATAATTTAATTCTCGTCGCGATGATATGTTTTGTTTTGCGTAACGATTAACAGTGTGTGAGATATTTAATTTTTAAAAAAGAGGTGGAAAGTGAGTTTTTTTATTTTTGATAAAAAAAATGAGTGGCTAGGATTGGTTCATTGGGTCTATGACAAATCTTAGGTCTATATTGAACTTTTGGCAATTAGCTACTCCATCCGTCCCATTTTTATTGTTTATATTTCTTTTTTGGCACGTCTCAATTTAATTGTCCACTACTAAAAATAGATAGAGAAGTTTGATCAAGTTTACTATATTATCATTGTTTAAAATTGTTACTACAAACTTTAAAGAAGACTTTAATTAATTAGCCAAGAGTAAAACTGTCATTCTGTCAAAAAGTAAGAGAGAGAAAGCAGTAATAAATACACTTTTATTAAACTGTGTGTTTTTTGTCGGGGGACAATAATTTTGAGACGGAGAGAGTATAATTCTCTATAAAAAATACACAAAAAATAACTTAAGGACCCACAAACAAGACTTAAGATTTACAAAAATAACTCTGCCACCCACAATTATAACATAAAATTGTAATTAATTAGCTACATAAAATTGTAAGTAATATATTCTTGAAAATAAAAAATTCAATTTTACCCTCGAGCTCTCGCATGAAAATATCAAAAAATGCATGTGAAGTGACGTCATCATTTCATCATTTGTATCTTTTATCATTTAATATTTTCCTAACGTTATGAAAATTATTTTAAAAGAGCTGGGAATGGTCGTGCCATTCGGCTCGTACCGTTGACAAAAATAGCTAAAAAGTAATGTCAAGTCAGCAAAAACCATAATGGCATCAGAAATCCTTTGGCACCACTTGTGCCGTATCTGTTGGCACCAGAAAATGTGGTGTCGTTGGTACACATATACCTCACTAAATCACAAAAAGACAAAAAAAAGTTAATTTTTTTGCCAACGGCGTGGCTGGTTGCAACGTCGCCAAACCCAACGGCACGAGGTCCGGAACGGTGCGCCGTTAAGTTTTCTCGCGGCATTTGACACCACCGTTCCTCCCTCTTTAATAAGTGCATCCATAACGATATATCTTTTATCTATTTCAAAAGGTTATGTCATAGAAATAAAATCTTTTTAAAAAACACCTATATGAAAAATTGTTATAGTTACGGTAGATGCCATAAGCGTAATTTTTTAAAATGCTTCAACCTCTTATTATTTCAATCTTAATCTACTAACACTGCTTAAAGTAACGCTATCAAAAATGACACTCCGAAACACGAATACGCTATCAGAAAAATAGAATGCAACCATGACATCAGAAAAACAGTCTTTTTAAAAAGGATTCATCAATGATACATATATGACAACAAACAATTAATCGCCATTGAAATGTTGGCGAAACTAGAAACCGCTGCCGCTAGGCACGGGTACTCGATGTTGAAGCATATTTCTGTCGAGTTGATCTTGATGACTCTTGTGAGCCTCGTGTCGTCATCCCGAGCCTAGAATGGTGCTGTCAATCAAAAGAGAACCCGTTAGAAGGAGTCCCGAGGCCGAAGCCCCGGGAACCACCCTCCGACGACCAAGTCAGAACCTCGATCATAGAGGATTTAGTATCACTGTGTGATGTATGTTATGTTGTTTGTGTAAATGAGATGAGGGAGGGAATACATAGAGAGTAGATATGCAGTGAGAGAGATATTAAACCTCGTTAAAAGGGAGGTGGACTTGGCTTATTTATAGCCAAGCTTTTGGATAATGCCCGCTGGGTAATAGCCTGTAACATCTCTTTACTATCCGATGTGTGCAATATCTGTTGGATAATAACCTACCACATACCTTTAAGATCCATTAGTTAATAACATATATACACGTCGGATAATAGCACGTCGGGGAGACCTATTATTTATTGGTCCTTTAGACGGATATGGTATATCAGACCATATACGTCGACATGTCCCCCCAGTATAGTATTGTTGACATTATAGTCAATGATGCTATACTTTAACTTGTGTGCATTAATGTCATATGAAGGACTTAAGTACCCTTCGGCATGTGCCTTGTCAAATCAAGCCCATCATACCACATACGTCGACACTCGACTAGTCTCTATTTTGTTGTATAGGGTTATAATGGACCCATGTTTACAAAGACCCCTTACCTCTGATGATAATGGAGCAATGTTTATGAAATTGAACATTTTATAATTTATTTTGATGTATAGTGTTATAATATATGTTATTAAATCCGTTTTCTCGTAATTTATATTGAAAAACATATAGTTTTGAAAAAGACTACATATTATTTGAAATTGAACATTTTATAATATATTGTTTTATCCATATTATTTGAGCCCAAAATAACTACAATTAAATAGAGGTAATGATGAGTAAATAAATTCTAATCATACAACTAATGATTGACTAATCATAACAATGATTGACATGTCATTAGACAGAAGGATAGCACAATATTGGTGATGATACTATACATAAAAATAGTTCAAGTATTCAATAACGGTAGAATGGAACCAGTGTAAAATGAGTCTAAAAGAGACTATGAACGAGGTTCATAGAGTCTAATGAATTTTTCTCCTATTTTTAGTTATTATAACTTTCATCCATTAAATTTCAATGAAAATCGAATTTAATAACATAGGTGATGATACTATACATAAAAATAGTTCAAATATTCAATAACGGTACAGTTTCAGATCAAATGAGTCTAAAAAGAAACTATGAACAAAGTTCATAGCGTCTAATGAATTTTTCTCCTATTTTTAGTTATTATATCTTCCATCCATTAAATTTCAATGAAAATCGAATTTAATAACATAGGTGATGGTACTATACAAAATAGTTCAAATATTCAATAACGGTAGAATGGAACCAGTTTCAGATCAAATGAGTCTAAAAGAGACTATGAACAATGTTCATAGCGTCTATGGATTTTTCTCCTAACTTTAGTTTTTTCTAATGAATTTTCATTGAAATTTCATGGATGGAAGATATAATAACTAAAAATAAGAGAAAAATTCATTAGAGCCTATCTTTTGGGTTAACCAGCAAACCAACAGGAACAGAATAGACCTAAATCATCAAAATATTAAACAAGGTGTTTGGTATTACAGACCCAAATCATCGAAACACCCTAAAAACATCCGCAGCAAACCAACAGGTCGACCCAAATCATCGTAACATTAAAGAAGGTGTTTGGTATTACGATCAGTAGAAAACTATTTTCTTTTACGTGGCCTGACTACATGGTCCCCCCTAACATCTGTTTTATTCATTAACCCTGACCATTGTGTAACTGTGCGTTTCTTGGGAAGACCGTCCGTCAACCTTTTTGCCGCAGACAACAATGCACTCACTCTAGTCCTCTTTTTCTTTTTCTTGGTCTTTCCGTGGGAATCTTCCATACCTGTCATTTTGTGCTCTTTGAACGTATCTCTGTTTTCATCATCTTCCATACCTGTCATTTCAAAAGAATTAGTTTGGCTAGCCCTTCCACCACTATGTAAATCTTATTTTTAATGAAATAGATATTTATTAAAGTTTTGCAAAAAGTATAAAAAATTTCAAAATAGCTTGCAAATATTTTAGGTGTGACTACGAATATTACTTTCAGCATCTTCATCGGCTGATGTAGGAGCAGATTGAGAAGAATCATATCGATCATCACCTGCAAAATGTGTCATTTCATCGGCTGATTTGGGGGAATATTAAGAAGCATCATATCGATCATCACTTTCAAATTGTGTCATTTCATCAGCAAATTATAGAAAAATGTCAAAATAGCTTGCAAATATTGTAGGTGTGATATGATTATTACCTTCTTGGTCGGAATTGAAATGAATACTATCTTCATGGCTACCTCCATCACCTTCCAAACGATCAGGTGATCCATCATCATCTTCCGAATCTGTCATTTCATCGGCAAAGTATAAAAAATGTCACAAAGTTAGTATTTTAGATGTGATATTATTATTACCTTCTTGGTAGGAAATAGGTTCTTCTTCTTGGTCGAGAATAAGTTCTTCTTTCGGGTCGCGCATAATTAGAATGGCAAAAGAGGAATCGTTGTTATCCATACACCAGGTTTCTTCATGTCTCTTCATGTCTGTCCTCCCAAATTTTTATGAATTTTGCATATCTTTCGCACAATTTTCTTATCTTTCTTCCCTTAGACGACACTGGCTTAAGAGGATCCCGGTCACCCATTTCGTTTGGTTTTTGAGTTAAAAGTTGCAAGTAGCCCTTTTTCGGCTCATGATATGCCAAATTGTTAAAGTTGAACGTAACTGCCCGAGTAAAAAAGATTCTTTGAGAACGATATGACGGATAGTCCTCATACGATTTCACGATTATATCCTGAAATATTACCCAAGTTAATGAGTTAAACTACCTAAAAATGAAAATGGTATTGGCTATATGGATGTTTAAAATTCAGATTTGCAAAAATATACCTTAGTTGTCATATTGTCCCGGATAGATTCCAAGCGGTCTTTTAAATTGTACCTTGGCTGAGAATTTCCCCTCGAGCTCCATGAAGTGGGGAAATAGGCTTAAAAAGAGGGATGTCTTTGTCTGATACTCTTTTTTTAGGAATTCTTTCCAAAAAAAAGCTAAAGATGAATTTGGTCAAATTGTTAGTCGGAATAATCATAGAAAAGTTTATTACACAAAGTCAAGTTTGAATTTATAGAATACCTCATAAAGCCACCATGGTCCCACAAGACTAGTTGTTTCTTTTGGGAATCTGTAAGTCAACATACACTAGGTAGCAGCGCCCCATGCAACACCGTGTAATGCACCAGGATTCAGGTCTTTTAAGAAGCATAACCAATAGGCCGGATAATGAGAAGAATTGTTGACATCCGGAAGAATGAAAGTGCCAATAAGGTGTAGTATGTATGCCCGCACATAAAATGAAAGTGTCTCCTCTGTTTCATCAGAGGGGACCTTCTCAAAATTATCTTTAAGCCACTTTCTTTTCACTCTCATTGGCCTTTCACGATTTTCGTCATATTTGCCAAGATATTTATTGCAAAGAATCTTAGTCTCTTTATCATCACATATAAGCGGTTCCCCATTAACAGGAAACCTGATAATGCGTATACATCTTGTAGGCCAAAATATAATGAAACATCACGATTTTGGCCAAATAAAAAAGTTTTTGAATTGATGTCATAGGAGTCCTTAATGAATCCCTGAAATGATTGACACCGGTGGTAATTCTTCGTTTTCGCAACTGAGTAGAAAAAATATCCTTTCAATTTTGCTAGGACCCTCTTATCCTTCTTCCATGTTGGCATAATGTAAAAGTTTGACGGCCTTTTATGGATTAATACGAAAGCACAAAGTTCAAGTTCCTTAAAAATCCTCATATAAGCTTATAAGCCCAAACATATAAGTTTATTCAAACACTTAAAGATTAAGGTTGTTAAGGTCAAGACTTTATAGTCAGGAGCGTAAGATCGGGTTTTTGTTTTGATATTGTGGTCGATAACCAAATGAGTTGTATGGGTATTTGTTTCGGTTTATGAAACATAAGCTCATTTGGGCTATTATTTCATAAGCCCTAACTTTTCGGCTTATTTTGAGATTTACGGGGTTATACAAGTTTATCATATCATAATAATAAACTTATATAAGCACATAAGTCTCAAAATAAGCCAGAAAATTAGGGCTTATGAAATATAAGCCGAAACAAACAAATAAGCTTGCCTAAAAACCCACTAAAACTATGGCCTGCATAACCAAATAACTTGTATAAATAAGCTTAATAAGCCTAAACACCAACTAAAACTATGGCAGGCATTTCCACAAACGTATGGCGGGCATAACCAAATATTTTGAAACCCACTAAAACTATGGCAGGCATTTCCACAAACATATGGCGGGCATAACCAAATATTTTGAAGAAAGATTAAATTAGGAAGAAAAGTGATTACCTGTATAAATCTTTTGCGGAAATTTGAATTGAGATGCGTTTTGTTTGAAGGATGTTCAAAGTCAAAACAAAGATCAAAAATTTGAATTGAGATGCGTTTTGTTTGAAGGATGTTCAAAGTCAAAACAAAGATCAAAAATTTGAATTGAGATGCGTTTTGTTTGAAGGATTGAGGCCCTTTTTTGAACGACTTTGAGAGGCGGTTTGGAACACTTTTAACACTTTTCCAATGTGTCAATGTGCCCACCTATTAACTCACCCTTTTCCAATGTGTTAATGTGTCAATGTCAAAGTCAAAACCTATTAACATCGGTTTGGAACACAACCGATGTTTTAAAACCGGGCCGAGTCAACCGAGAACCGGTTAGGAGAACGGGTCGAATGTGACTAGTTTTCTCTTATTTAAGAACCGAATTGAACACACGGTTTTTTATTGATCCTGATTGACTCAATTTGATAAACTTGATCGTGACATGACTTTTGTTCTTTTTTCCTTTATTTTAAACGACAATAAAAATAAAATTGTTCAGCACTTTCCGTTTCACAGTTTTATTAGAAATTTTAGATGCATACATATTTCATTAGGTTACAACCACTTTTGACATGCTGTGGTTACATCATCACCACTAACAAAAGAAAAAAAATCACCAAGCTCATTCAGACACAAACACTAACATCTCACAAACACTGTACGGCTATGCGATTCAAATGTATAGTTGTATAAACATCATCTTATTCATAGATTTGTATCTATATAAACATGAAATAAACAATATTCACAAACAAAACTAGTATCTAACCTTGTGTAATAATTATGAAGGTAATCTAAACCACTAACAACACCGTTGTCGAAATAAGTGATGTCAAATTCCGGGTTTAGGTTAGAAAAAGTGTGTGTTAGGTGTTTTTAGTTAGAAGTGGTGACTGGTATATAGGGTTAATAAAAGAGAGGATCTCTTTTACCTAATGGGTATATGTGTTTGTTTGAAGATTTGATCCTGACCATAGGATGATGATCCGTGTTTGCGGTGATGATATCAAATGTTACAGAATGGTAGTTGAAGTAGATGGGGATAAATCATAAATGTAATTGCCTTTTTTATTTTCATATTTTTGTATTGGGAAGAAAGTTTTGTGAGCCTCTGTTGGAGTTTAATTGCCTTTTTCCAACATTCAACTACCTTTTTGAAATGTTAAAAGAGTTGTTTTTTAAATACCTCTACTACTTTATAAAGTATAAAAGAGTTGTTTTTTAAAGACCAAAACACATATTAGTACCCTGAACTTAGCAAAGTGAATCATCTAATACCCTGAACTTTTAATGATGCATAACGGTACCCTGAACTTGACAAAATGAAATTTCTACTACACTATACTAAACTCAACAATTAATTATCTTTTTCTTTCTAAAAATCATTTTAGTAGAGTATTTTGTAATAAATAATTTTTAGTAAAACTTTTAGCTAGGCAAATTTATATTTTTCCTAAAATTTAATTATTTTTTATCTTTTAAAAATTAATATAGTATTTTAGTTGATTATTTATAATAAAAAGAATGTATATGTAGCATTGATTTCTAAAATATTTTTAGCGCGCTACTTTTAATATATCTTCGTATAATATAATTAAATGTTTGTTTCAAATATTTTTTAGATCAACTTATAGCTAACTATATAGGAATTTTGTAATTTTCAATTTAAATATGCATATAAAGAACTAAATAGTCAAATTGTTATTGTTTTAAAATTATTTGAAACGAACACTTCAGTATATAATACAGAAATTTATGTGTGGAATAATACTTTATAGAAAGTGAATTACCGCACTACTTTTGATATATAGATATTTGTATTATATACTTAAGTGTTCGTTTTAAATAATTTCAAGATAATAACAATTTGACTATTTATTTTTTCATATGCATATATAAATTGAAAATTACAAAACTCCTATAAAGTTAGTTATAAGTTGATCTAAAAATTATTTGAAACAAACATATAATAATATAATAGGAAAATATATTAAAAGTAACGCGCTAAAAATATTTTAAAAATCAATTCTACATATACTTTCTTTTTTATTCTAAATAAATAATTAAAATACTATATTAATTTTAAAAGATAAAAAAATAATTAAATTTTAGAAAAAAATATATTTTCCTAGCTAAAAGTCTTACAATAAACTATTAATTACAATATATTATACTAAAATGATTTTTAGATAGAAAAAAATTAATTAGTTGTTGAGTTTATTAGTATAAGGTAGTAGAAATTCCATTTTATCAAGCTCATGGTACCATTCTGCACCTTTAAAAGTTCAGGGTGCAAGATGATTCACTTTGTCAAGTTCAGGGTACTAATATGTGTTTTGGCCTTTTTTAAATACCTCTACTACTTTATAAAGTTATTTAGCTCATTCTAATTTTAAAAGTTTTAAAATTTATAAGTAAAAAATATTTCTTGTTATGGAAGAATTTCAAAACTTAATCAATATTTGTAATCTCAAAAGTTGTAATCGTCGTATTAATAATCAAATAAATGATTTAATGAAAAATAAGCGAGTAACAACCATATCAATATTTGTAACATATAAAACTTAAAAAATTTATTAATATACATTAAAATGTCAGTTATGAAATCTTAATATAAAAAGAACTCATTGTTTATGAAAGAATAAAAAAGCTACAACACAAACTAATTATACTTCAAACACAATAGATTCAGCCATCTAATGTTCTTCTGGTCCTTAAACCTCGCCTAGCCCCTCGCCGAAAGATTTAATTATACGGGAACTCATCGCTGCAACGCGCGGGTACCGCTCTATTTTAAGTTATGTTTCAAAGATACTACTTATGTATCCCTTTCTTTCGTCTGGATCTTATGCTTATTTGGACTTGAAATACTTTACATTGTTATTGCTTAAAGTTATTTTAATTTAAATTATCATTTATGATCCGAATGAAAGGAATAGAGGGTCAAGATTTTATAGCAAATCTGAGATCCGTGTGACTAGTACTATGTACTCACCTGCTCTTGCAAAACGTTGTTATGTTTCTATTGACAAATTACCGATCTACCCTCCATTTTCTGTGGATGATGTTGTGATTTGGTGAAATATTGTTACAGGTTTACTGTTGTAGCTTTATTGTAGGCGAAGAAGGATAGAGTAGGGGTGAGTAGAAAAACCAAAAAAATCGAAAAAATCGAAATCGAACCGAACCGAAAATAATTGAACCGAACTAATAACCGAACCGAATTCACCAAAATCGAACCGAACCGAACTACTAATTCGGTTCTCGTGTTAGATATGGGTTTGGCACTCCGAACCGAAAACCGAATTCATATAAATATATTTTTTATATATATTTATATATATAAATACCATTAAAATGTTATCATAATATAAAAAACACTTTTTATGTTTATTAAAAATCTATGTAATTCTGTTTTTTTTAAACTAGGGAAATTCGGGTTATTAGGGTCAACCCGAGAACCGAACCGAATTCGAATTCGGTTTTCGGTTCGGTTCGGTTGAATTCTAGTTCGGATCGATTTTCGAGTTGACAAATTTTTTTTTTAACCGAATAACCTGATAACCGAACCGATCAACACCCCTAGGATAGGGTGAGTTGCCCTAAAGACTTTCTCATAGAAAATTGTCCAGTTCGTAAAACTAGTCTTGTAACCTAACATAATAATTAGGGGTGGCAATTTCTGACCCGACACGAAACCCGACCTGAAATCGACACGAAAGTTAACAGGTTCGGGTTGAGTCTAAATATATTTGGGTCGACCCATCCAACCCGTTAACTAAACAGGTCAGGTTCGGGTTGAGATTAAATTAAGCGGGTCGACCCGCCAACCCGTTTAAGATTTTTTTTCTTAAATTTAAATTATTTATATTATATTATACGGGTTAAATGGGTTAAACGGGTCGACCCACAAATCCATTTAACGTGTTTACCCCGTGTAATGTGCCAACTTTTATATATAAAACGGGTTAAATGGGTCAACTCAATGCCCGTTTAACGTATTCAACCCGTGTAACCTATTTAACCCGCCAACCCAAGTATATATACGGGTTAAATAGGTCAGGTTCAGGTTATGTGTAAACAGGTTAGGGTTGACACATTTGACCCGATAATTTAAATGGGTCAGGTTCGGGTTGGAGTTTTCTAACCCGCCAACCTGTCAACCCGAACCCGCCAACTCGAACCCGACCTGAATTGCCACCCCTAATAATAATTATAAATCAGTGTCCTTTAAATAAGTATTTTACCTACCCAAAATGAAATATGTTTTTTAAAGGGGGATAACTTGACTACAATTTTTGTAGCCGATTTACTACAATCCTCAACTAAAAATATATAGGAAATGACTCAGGGATAACAGGACTCATAAACTGTAACACCCCCGAAAATCAGGACAACGCAGCGGAATGGTAACATTGGGGTGCTACTTCAGGGCACAAAACACAAGT
>BQNB010164147.1:0-14364 GCA_026074375.1 Tanacetum coccineum
GGACACCCTATTACCTAGTAAATAAGGGTGGAGTCAAACTAGTGACTTGAACAAAAACAAGTGCTTCGTGGGAGGCACCCCATGCTTATCCTTATATTATGTTTTGTTTCAATTAAATTTTGCATTTAGTTGGTTTTGTATATTTCTAACTTGGTTTTGCAGGCTCTCACTTCAAGGGGATGTAATTCGAGGTCTCCTAAACTTATTTTATGTGGTTAATTATTTGCTGATATACAACAGGGTACGGCGTAACTCTTATAGTTACGGTGTAATCAATGTTGTTACGGCGTAATGCTTTCTATGATTACGCCGTAACTTGATCTAATAAAATTTTCAAAAATTATCAACCAAATCATTACGGCGTAACTCATGCCATGGTTACGCCGTAATCCCTTCCTGCAACCATTAAATTGTTTGAAATTTTACAAAACCGTGTATATTGGTAAATGAACTTTGTGGGTATGTTCTCTAGAAACCCTCACGAGACTTCACTCGTCCACTTGGGTCACCAAGTGGTTTAAAAGGCTTGTTGCATAAGATAAATGCAATCGTAATTCCTACGAAAGTAAGTTAGGATTGTATTTCTTGTATTATCATCCTATACATTTCGTGCTATTATGCTTTTATCCGGATTTATGCTTTTGGTATTAGTCTTTCTTGCAGCCATACAGGTTATGCACAAGTGATGGTGCTTGGATACTAAACAAGCTGCAAGGAAGCATCGCAAACCGAACTCGTTGGATGCTATACAGGTGGTTGGTAAAGTTTCTTGTGATGTTAGTTATTGCTCGAGGAAGCAGACTTTGTGAGCATGGCTGATTTGAGAGCATTGGGAATTTCTTTCAGTCCATAACAAGCCAAATACCAGAGGACTGTTTCTTGTGCTAAATTTACTCCTTTCTGTTTACTTTCATTTCCTTAATGTACAATAGGGACGTTGTACAAACAGAAGGGGAATAGAATAGAATTTATCACTTGCCTCATTCTGCCTGTCCGATTTTCTAGTTTTAATTGAAAAATGAGGCCACTTTTAAAAAATTTGACATATTTTTCTTACTAAACTAGAATAAATCTTTGCCGAATGTACATTTACCCTATATTCACTATGGGACGGATTTAAAGCCTGATGAATCCGTTTTAATCATTATACAAAAAAAATTCCACCATTAATTGTGAGTTGCTCGGTGAGTCGGTAGTATTGTATACTTGAACTTTGGTTGTACATATTTCGAAACCTAATTGACTTAGCAGGAATAGATGATTGAGAATGGAACAATTTTTGGAATTCCCCAAATAAGCCTATATGTGTGTGTTTATCAACTTGTTACACTGAATTGTCGACCTCCCGTGTAAAACCCTTTGTATCACTTCATATTAGTGCAAGATACCACTAGATCACCCTTGTTGAGCCTATCTGTGTTTTCACCATTATTATATGTTTCGTTACACCATTTCGCCTTAGTTCAACCCCTAGGTCTCTATATTTTTTATGTTGTTGAAAGTTTTGGCTGCCTAAGTCTATGGTTCAGGAAAATAGGTTCGAAGATTGGCACTTTCGTTGAAGACATATTATTATGATCATGGAAGACCCCCTGGTATTATCACTTTCGATAATGTTTATCTCAAGTGGGGGGATATGTTATATGTTATATACAGGAGTATTGTAAAAAAAAGAAGAAAAAATATGGTGCAACTATAAGCCACCTAGTTATTTAACTCCTGATGTTGGTTACGTGTTATAAAACCAACTAAGTAAAAAGGTGGTGCAACTATAAGCCACCTAGTGATTTAGGTATTTCTTTGTCAAGTTTGACTGTAAATATTTTTATTTGTGTTATGTAATACTTGATGAAAAATATACAAGTGAAAATACATTTAAAACTCAATTCATTCATATATTTTGCATCAAATAGTAAATAACAAAAACAAAAATATTTAAAGTCAAAGTTGATAAAAAACCTAAAAAATCAAAACTGAATAAATTGATTGGGATTGAGAGAGTAAAAAAATCCAAACGACAATTTCATACATTATAATAATACTCAATTCTCGCACAAAACGACATCGTATTTGCGTCGTTTTTACTATTCATCGTTCTGCACCACCAGGCCTGCAGCCCATTTCCGCGGCTTTTTCTTGGGCTATGGTTTCTATTGGGCCTACCCCTGCTTGGATCTTTGTCTCTCTATCTTTTTTCCCTTCTTTAATAGCTAGGTCGTAAATAGTATTATTATGGAAAAAGATTCTCTAATGTTGATAATGAACATAATGGGTCATGTTGAGATTATTGTGAGTAGATGCTTATTTAAAATAATATAAATTTCTCATCATGATGACCCACTATTTCTTTCTCACTCACAACAATCTCAACGTGACCCATTATGTTCATTTTGAACATTAAAGGATCATTTTCCTATTATTATATTTGATGGGAATAGAATATGTGTATGATATACATGCACACATACTGTATGCATTAAAAATCATACGAGTATGTCTTTTCCTCTTATTTTATTTGATCCGTATGCCACGCTGTTTTGGTTTTTCAAGCCCCGTTAACGTTTATGAACTTTAACAAGTAAATACATTTCGTATATGATTCCAAGTAAATGTCATACTATATAAATACGAATATCACATGTTTTTTTACCCAAATAAGTATAAAATACTATACCCGTCCTAACGACAAATACTCATTCAAATTTCGTAATTGTTAAAAAGAAATGTTCTGTGAAACAAAATACATACGTTGAATACAAGTCAGCCCCGCCTCAACGCGCCGACACATTCCCACTCAATATTCGTTAAAAATCGATTCGCAAACAATTATGCCCCGCCGCAACGCGCGAGCTATTTTGCTTGTTATTTACAATGCTTCAAACCGCACGAACCAATAGCTTTGTCAGTTCCACAATCTCTCTTGATCATGAGCTTGTTGTATATTATTCCATATTCCTTAAACACCATCCACAAGTTACCAATCCCCATGAGTCTGGAAAGTTAAAATTATGAACGAAGTCGATGATTTTTTATTACCGTTGATGTTATAGGTCCCATAAGATTTGCCGTTGTAAAACCCTCTTGTACCGTTTTGTCTTTTTGTCTCACCTATGTATGAAAAATCCTCTCTCACGCCACTCACTTTTGCACTCGTTTTCTCTATCACAATGTTACCTTTTTATATTTTTACTTTCTTAGAGCATAAAGTATAGTAAGTCATTCCCGAAAACGCCACCGGATGGATCAAGCGCCACACAACACCTCGCATTTTTGAGTACTGGGCCGTCATCATCACGCCAAATGCTCCCGAAAAACGTTAAGTGATGGCGTGAGACCCACACCAGCACTCATGTTTTCGGGTATTTTTGTCGCATTTCATGTTTTTTTTAACGTTAATAATTGCTAATTTTTGAAAATTGGGTCAAATAGAGCCGTTGGTGGTTTTAAATACCCACTTTTTCAAATTTTTACCTTTTAAAAATCGTATAAATACCCTCATTATTCTTCATATTTTTTCACACACTTCTACATACACAAACTCACCAATATTTCTTTTAAAAAACACTATATGGATCCTAACGGGCTCGATATGTACGATATTTACTACCAAGAAAATGTTGAAGAATATACTCAATATTAAAAATATTTTGAACAATATCAAACTTTGGAGAATGACAAAGCCGAGAGTTCGGGTGCTACTTCGGGGGGTCGTCGTCGTACTAGGACATACATACCACGTCAACGAGAAGAGGCGGAACGACGGCTAATGGAAGATTATTTTGGCGACGAAGAAAATCCACCTGAATACCCAGGAAGTAAATTTAGGCGAAGGTATCGTATGAGTTCTAAACTTTTTAGACAAATAGTCAATCATATTACCAATTACAATGTTGAACCTCTTCCCGAATACTTCTGTTTTTTTAAACAACGACACGATGCTCTCGGTCGTTTAAGTATTAGTCCTATTATGTAATGCACTTCCGTCATACGCCAATTGGCATATGGCTCATCACCCGATGCATTTGATGAGTACTTGCAAATTGTTGAACGTTGTTCACGTGAATGTTTATAAAACTTCACTAAATGCATATATATTTTATACGTTGGAGAGTTTTTAAGGAAGGCTAATTTACATGATGTCCAACATGTATATGAATTGCACGAGAACAAACATGGACTCCCGAGAATGCTCGAGAGCATTGATTGTATGCATTGGGAATGGACAAACTGTCCAAAGGCGTTACATTGTCAATTCAAAAGACGTGAGAGTATATGCTTAAAGCCGTTGTGGATCAACAATTGTGGATTTGGCATGCATATTTTGGAGTTTCGGGGGGCAAATAATGACCTCAATGTTTTATATGGTTCACCTTTATCTGATGACCTTCTTGCCGATAAAGCTCCGGAAGCTCCATTTGTAGTAAATGGAAATACATACTCAAAATATTACTATTTAGCGGATGGAATATATCCTCATTGGTCTACGTTTGTCAAACTGTTTGTATTGCAAGAGATGAAAAAACAATGAAGTTTAAAAGAGTGCAAGAAAGTTCAAGAAAAGATGTCGAACGAGCTTTCGAAGTCCTACAAGGTCGTTGGAGAATTATACAACAACCCACACGTGATCATGCATATTTGTATCATATTACGTAACATGATATTCAAAGATCAAAAATTCGAGATTAGTGACTATAACGAAATATACGTGACTCAACAACCGAATATTCAACATACGTGGGTCGAATAGTGCAAAATACATAGAAGAAAACACAAAGATTTATTGTATTTCTTTTAAGTTATCGTTATTTTTAATATATCGTTTTTTTATGTATCTTTTTTTATGTATTGTTTTTTTATAATTAATGAATTTTTAATTTTAATTTAATATGTTGTTATTTGAATTTGGATAAATGAAAAGAAAACAAAATTGGGGTGCTAATTTGTGATTGGTGAACATGATGTATCATGTTTGACTCAACTTTAGAGGATTCTAATCCTTTTGATATTATATGGTATTATGGTGTCTTATCGTTTTTATGTGGCACCATGAATACCTAATGATCTTATCGTTTTTATTTTTCAGCATTTATGTTTACTAAATCAGTTTGCAGATATTAACAAAATCTATGGTACAACCAAGATACAAAATAAGTCAATCTGAATCATCATCGCTATCTTCTTCTGCTTCCTCGTCTTCTTCCTCCTCATCTTCATCGCTATCTACGTTATCTTCTCTGTTCCCGTTACTGCTACTACCCTTCTTCTTTGCCTTGATTTTCTTTTTCTTACGATCCTTGTTAACCTCATAAAGAATTACCATGATGGCAACCACCAGCGCGTAATCTACGTTTGGGGAAATTGTTATCCCAAATGTGTCCTTTTCAGACTCCATGCATGTGTCGATATGGTTATCATGCATCTGCATTTAACAATATCTATGCATGGATTATCAATATATGTATGACCAACAATGCACAAATTAACCCTTTTAAATACACTGAGTGTGTTGTTAAGGATAAGTAGTAGTTACCTGTGCTAAGACACTACCTCCATCAGAATAAACAGTGCAAGATCTTTTCTTCCATTCTCCAGCGACCTTGTAATCACCTACCATTTCATCTTTGTTGTCTGACAAAAAAACATTAAGCTCTGTCACTCGTTGAATCAGCGAAGACTTTTTTGTACTGAAAATCAAATCTTTTGCATTTGTGCTATATCCTCTGAACGCTTGCCACCTTCTATGTATGCTCCGGCGCTAGAAAAAGACAAAAGCATTCATGTAACTCGTTTTCTCTAGTATGATGATGTAGAAATAATGGAAGTGTACTAGGTTAAGGATAGAGAGCGTGAATTGAAGACATGTAATAAGACCACTTAAAATATTCGCACCCCGTGTAAATGGAGATCGATAAAGTGTGTTACAGAATTATGTTAACCTTTCTCTTTTGTATCCTCGTGCTTGAAAATATTATTCTTACATAAATTTAAAAGGCCGGTGGTAATAGCATTGCAAAGACGCGTCCTTTACCTTGGTGACACATCATCGTCGTTTGCTATATAACACACTCCGTAGCACGTGTCTTCCATGCACAAATGAGAGAAGTCGGTCTACAGAGACCAACGGACTTGTGAAGGTTGTGTGTGTGATTTTGGTTTCATAGAGGTATATTTGTGTTTCAGTGAGATATGTTTGAGTTGAAAAGCTGATGTGAAGTTGAGTTAACCGTAGTGATCGTGGTTACTATTACCACCGGCCTAACCATTGGCAAATCAGACCCTATATAGAAACTCTCTATTTTTTATTTTATTTTTAGAACTTGATGTTATATAGCTACCATGGACACTCTTTATAAAGAAATCAAATCACAATCTTACTCATGGATTCAACATACGTTTAAGAACTCGATTTGTTTCAGTTAGAGTATATAGATGATCACAAAACTGTTTGTAAATTTATGTGAACTAGTGGTAATCATTCTTGCTAGAAAGTTTTTATTGTATTGCCATTCTAATGTGATTCTTACCATGGAATGAATGGAGATGGAGTCATTTTGATAGAGGGGAAAAGATAACAGTGAAATGATGGATTTTAAAACATGAGTTAGCTAAATTAGAGATAATGGGACTTACGAAATCCAATTCAGATCTCTGAAATTACATTAACAAAAGAATTAGGATACCTTCTTCTGGAATGTTAGGATGGGAATTTCTGATGCATCAAGCAAGATATGACGGTCATGAAGGCTGTAGCTTTTGTCTTTAATAATGAAGATCACATTTCCATTAACATCCAAGACACAGCTGAGATTTCCATCTGCTACCGCCAAAGAGTTTCTCACAATGGCTAGATCGACCTGGAAAGGTGAAAAGAATCTCGGGTCCACCACCATCATCGTTGCAAAATTGTATGCCGACAACGGTGGACCATGAACCCAGGGCCTATATATAAGGTTGGACACTTATGCACGTTCATTAGCACTGATGGAGCGCCATGATACGATCTTCTTCTCTTTAATATTATGCATTGTATATGATATATCAATTGGCCAATAGTTTTTTAGAGACAGGCCTATGTATAAACGCGTTTCGCAGGTAAATGGTTACTAGTGATTTTCCCCAAAAAGGCTCTGAAAATAACATTCAAAACATTTTATTTTATTTTTGCTAATTATTTTCATCTCTTTGCAAAAGTAAACGTTGAATGGCGATTGCATAACTTTCGGTCTACCATAAAACATACTCCATTATTTAGGGTAATTTCACAATATATACTCTTGCCAGTGTTATTAAAAAAAAAAAATTACAATTGTGTAAAACTTTCAAAATAAGAACTATGCGTTAAATCAAATGAAAAGAATAATTAAGATCAAATGATGAGCAAATAACCACACAAATCCCCTAAATCAAAAATCCCCTTTTCAATCGCGATCAAACCCTTTTTTCTCAATCTTCCATTTTAATCCCCTTAATCCTTGATTTGAAATCGTTATAACCCCTAAATTGGATCAGTCATTTAATTGATAGAATCTCATATCGAAGCGTGTTCGGCGCTTTCTCAAGCCTGTGACCTTAGTGTTAGATTCATTGTCCTTTCTTATTTACTTTTATATATTCGTTTCCTTATTTTATAGTAACGCAATTAGACATGGTGTTCGTTCCAACCTCTCAATCAAATCGACCAAACCTCCAAGGATCCGAAAGTGGTGTTCTTCTCTAATTTCCCTGATGATTGTTCAAGTATGGACTTTGGAATGGTATGTAACGGTAACGGCACAGGGGTGGGCTCGATGTGTTCAATCCTAATAGAATCTAAGGCAGTGAGCGTTTCGCTTTTTTTCGGATTCATTAATGTTCTCAATCTTGATCGTTCTAATTGAGAAATCTAAAAACTATGTGGATTGTCGTTTTCCACTTACTGGCTAATCCTCTCGTTTTGAAAGGCCTAAACTTCTACCTTTCAGAAAGAGAAACCGGTGCCCTCTGTAATGTACCGGGTTTAAAGCAGTCCTATGTCCAGAATCAAGTGGACCAAAAGAATCGTATTCGTCAATGTTTGAAACCGTCTTGTTTTAGACGACTCTTGCCTGGTGAACAGGACTCACGATTTGTGTTTATGGCGAGTTTCTCCAATTTTCTTCCATTAAAACAAGTACTTTTTGTCTAACGAGGGTTTTTCATAACACTCGCGTTGTTTACACATGAGGTAAGGATTGGTGGTAATACATTAACTTGAAATCATCTAAGTCTAAATCGAATTCATGAACAATGTTTGGGTTTCTTCGTGGTTCGCCTTCATTGTAATGCCGCAATCAAGATTTTCGCAACTAAAAGAACGGATATTTTGGGTCGACATAAGGATGTTCCATTAAATCTTGACTCTCAACTTTTCAAAAGATCAGTTCTAAATGGGGAGAATTGGTTGAATTAGAAGATGGGTATGATGACCTCTTTGCAAGGAAACGTATTTGTATTAAGACCAGCCAAACGGAGAACATCTTGGAAAGTTTTAAGCTTATTGTAAAAGGGAAGGTTTTTTGGGCTCGTGCCAAGGAACTTTTTGTTTGGTCCCCATCCTTCAAAGATGTTCCTGAGAAAGAATTGTTCTCGGACGATAAGTCCGCAAGAACAATTAACAGGCAATAACCTGAACAACGACGAGGTGATAATCTAGTGAGTGTTTCGGACACATACGTGTGCGATAACTGTGAAGTTCAGGTTTCGAGCATCACAAGTGAGGTCCCCAATGAAAAGGAGTATTGTCTGATCCTCAATATATACGTACTTACTTGACAGACCACTTAAAGACAGTAAGAACCACTGATACTCAACCATCATCCCACAATCCTTCGGATTTCACACCTGCCAAATAAATCCCACATGTAATAATCAAGATATTCCTGAAGCAGAATCTGTTCGACCTCCTAGTAGGTCGGCAAGGAGTAATTCGAGAGTATTGGAAGAGGCGGAAAACTCCGTGGACAGAGTCTCTTCTGAAAGTTTTAGTAATGGGGTTAAGATCAAGGAAGGCGGTTCCATATGGAGATTATTAAAGAAAGATGACTACGGTGGGACAAACAAATGGGCTTTTCTAAATGAAGGTTGTACTAAAGACATGGAGAAGCATATTGAACTCAAGGAGAACAATTAGTTTTCTGATGAAATTGTCTTTCTTTAAATATCCAAGGCCAAGATCCCAAGGCAAAGAAAGATGATCAAGATTGATTTCTAACAAAAAGAAAGTTATTTGTCTATACAAGAAACTACGTTGGAGAGTAGTTAATTGGGGGCTATGGGATGTAAAATTCTATGGGGTAAACTATTTTTTATTCGCCCACATATTAGTGAGGGCTAGTGCAATTCAGGTGGTATTCTTTGCGCTTGGTGAAAACTAATTTCTTCAAGAAGGGATCATCAAACTATATCTGAAAATTTTATAGCTATTGTATGGGACTGGATACCGCACATCAGAAGTTTATTAATTAATTCGGTCTAATCCCCCCAATCTGGTTTCATCTAAACGTATTTGTGAGTTATTCTCGAATCTCTTATCACAAGTTGGAATGGAGAAAGTTTAATTATGGGGGACTTCAACGAATTAGATGTATTGAGGAC
Source organism: Tanacetum coccineum (assembly GCA_026074375.1). Lineage (NCBI taxonomy): Eukaryota > Viridiplantae > Streptophyta > Magnoliopsida > Asterales > Asteraceae > Tanacetum > Tanacetum coccineum. The sequence continues at coordinate 9,613 of BQNB010164147.1, forward strand.
GGTGGGGATCGTTTTTAACGGTCCATGGAGCTAACCGTTTAATTTCTTTATATTCTAATTCGGTTTAAACGATATCCAGCTGAAGGATACGCTTTCACTGTGGGCTCATCCTTTGGCTACAAGATGAGTAAATTAGATAGTTTCTTAAGATCGTAAATGTTTTACTTTCAGCTTTTCCTCTCTAATTCGGCTATCAGTCGGATCGTCACTCTCAGACCAAAATGCCAAATTTTACTCAAGGAAGTCATTTCTGATTGGCCCTACTTATTCGTTTTTATCACTCTGGCTTGAGCTTCCTGGATTCGAAGAACGTGGTCTCAAAATCTTGGAATTCTTTTACTCTGATGATTCCAATGTATGATTCGGTTTAATAAAAAACTCAAATTTTGAAGAAGGAGATTCGAGCAAGGACTTTGGATTTAAAAAGGCATCAGGTAGTCTATCTAAGATCTTAAAAACTAAATTGGTTTGACAGTTGATAAAGTGTTGGAGTCAAGGAGGGATTCACCGACGACATTCTTCTGTCCGTTTGATTCTTGAAACAAGTAACACGATGTTCAATCTCTAACAAACCGTGATATCATGCAAAAGGCGAAAATCTCTGGGCAATCGAGGGGACGAGAACTCCAAAACTTTCATGCTTCATATAACACAAAACGCCCAATCTTTTCAGTAAAGGTATTATGGTAGATGGGATTGGATTTTATCGAACTGATCTTGTTAAACAAGAGTTATTAGAAGGCACTTTACGGACAGATTCAAGACCCGGGTTCTAGACTAGGTATCCTTAACTGTCTCTTTTCCATAATCGTCCTCAATAATGATCAGATCTTAGAATTTGGAATCACCGATCCTCAAATGAAGATATCTGCACAGCCGTGTGGGTTGTGGAGTTGATCAAATCCCCTGGGTCTTGACGTATTTACTTTTGAATTTTTTTCGTAAGTATTGGCCGTTGTTGACCTGACTTTTGCATAGCTGTGTAATGGTTTTTTGATCATGGGAGATTTTGCTATTGGAAATGCATACTCTTCGTTTGTGGCCCTCTTTTTTGATATCCCTAAAGTTATCTTGAGCCGAAAGTTGTTAGTGACTACCGTACCCTTCAGTTTAATTGTAAGCCTTTACAAAGTCGTTACTAAGATCCTAGCTTCTCGGCTTTCCTTGGTTATTTTGGATCTCATCTTAGATGTTCAGACTGCATTCCTTCCTAATAGACAAATTCTCGATGGTCCTTTTATTATCAATGAAATATTAGCTCGGTGCAAAACTTAAAAAGCAACAATCCTGAATTTTAAAGTCATTTCGCCAAGCTTATGATTCTGTTTAATGGGATTACTTGATGATGGTTCTCAACTCTTTTGATTCGTTCCCTAAATGGCGTTCCATTGATTCTGGAAGTCTGTCTTCAGGGAAGGCTCTATTTATAGTACGGGAGTCCGACTACCTGAATTTCATTTATACCCGATGCTTGAAACCAGGGGGACCCCAAATCTCCCTTTTGTTTATTACTCATTATGGAGACTCTTCACTATCATTTTCCCGGGCAGTTGAAGCGGGAATTTTTCAAAGGATACAAGATAGACCCTTCAACTACGATGTCTCAATTATTCTACGGACCGTACAAAGACGCGGTATTTATTGGTGAGTGTCTCATTCTAACTAAAAGGTAACATGAAAAATTCTTCGATGCTCTCTCCTTACTTTCTGTATGTCCAAAAATCTTCAGAAGAGTCATCATCTGTGTCGGTATCCCAGATAATTGTGTTGCCTGAGAGCAGCTAAGTCTATTGGTTGTTTGATAATTAAAGCCCATTTAAAACTTGGGCGTATTTTAGTAGAGATTAATAAGTCTTCTAAAAAGGCATGGTACGAGACGCTTAATAAGATGAAGAAGAGTGTTGTGCTAGGTGTAAACTGTAATACCTTAATCTATCGGGGTCTAATTACCCTTGCTTAAATCGTTCTTGGCTTCTCACTCCTATCTACAAACATGTTGATTTATCAAGGTCCCAAACAATCTTAATTAAATTATGGAGAGTCTGCGAAGAATTTTTTTTTAATGCTTTCAAGGGGTGATAGTAAAGATTGCTGTCAAATGGTCTAAGAAGCTCGCTTCTAAGAAATTTGGAGGTTGGGAGTTTCTAGTTATCTTTCTGCTCTCAATCGGCTCCTTCTCCTTCTTTTCAAGTGGGTAAGCCTACCTTTTCTCAGATAACTCCTTATGGTCCCGAATTATAGTCAGCTTTACATGTCTGAATGGTCATGGTTTCTTTCCAGCTGCTATCAATCGAACATGGAGCTCCATCATAACAGAAGTTAACTCCCTTAAAGTCAAAGGTGTCGATCTCATTTCTCATTGTAAGAAGCGTGTGGAAAAAGGTACAGTACAAGCTTTTGGAAAGATCTTTATTAGCGATAATCTTCTCACGCTTTCTTTTCCTTGTTTGTTTGCTCTTGAAAGAGAAAAAAGACGATATCGGTTGCGGATAAGATGATACGTCTATCTCCTCTTTTTTCATCTATCATGTCCGAGAGGTATAGAGTCACAACAACTGATCATGCTTTCTTTATTACTTATACGGTTATATTTATCTACTATAGTGATACATATGGATTTTAGGACATTAAATATGGCGATGGTGTTTTTCAAGTCAAGGATGTTCGATCTATGTTAGATGAGGCTTTTTCTCCCTAAAATGGAATTCCACTCGATGGAATTAAAAGTATTCCGATTAGGTAAACGTATTTTGCTTGAAACTTATCATCGATCGTTTACCTACTAGATCGAATTTGTCTCGTAGGAATGTCACTGCTTTCCCGACTTTGCTTGTCCTCCTTTGATCACGTGCTCGGAGGATACGTCCCGATTTTATTCCTCGTATGCTCGGGGCGAAAGATATTAGAAGTTAATTTGAAGATGGTGGAATTTGGATGTTCATCCTTATGATCCGTACGAAGATTGGCTCGTCTAGGTTCAAATCCATCCGTTTAGTTCTAAGACGAAATGAAAAAGAGGTGTTAGAATGCGTGTTTTACGTTTCTTGGTGGAGCCTTTGGAACTTCAGGAACCAATTCCTTTTTGCATCTCCTATTCCAAACGTTGAATGGCGATTGCATAACTTTCGGTCTACCATAAAACATACTCCATTATTTAGGGTAATTTCACAATATATATTCTTGCCAGTGTTATCAAAAGAAAAGAATACAATTGTTGTAAAACTTTTCAAAATAAGAACTATGAGTTGAAATCAAATGAAAAGAATAATTAAAATCAGAATGATGAGAAATAACCACAATCCATATTTCAGATGCACCTAAAAAAAAGCATCTCCTTATGAAGTTTTCCTTTTATTAAAAAATAAGAAACTTTCTTAGTTTCTAAATAATATTCTTATTGAAATATTTGACTCAATTTAATCCGATACACGGATTAACAATAATTTCACAACCAAAAGTGATAGAAATGGAGCTTAAAAATTTATACTACAAATTTTTCTCCAACTCTCTTCGGTTCTCCACCTTTTTTTATTTCTTTAAGCTGCCAAACAACGAAACCTGATTCATTTTCATTCCTCCTATCTCATTTTCCTCTACCAAAGCATCCACTTGTTTCTCCCCATAAAAAGAGTTGCATATAGAAGTGTTAGTATTTTGTCCGCGCACTAGTAGTTCAATAGTCGAGGACATGCAGCATAAAGGCAGAGGTCGTGGGTTCAAATCCTAGCCAAGTATCATTTAATCATGGTATTACGCGATTTACCTCTCATGTTAGCCTTTGGATTGGTCGGTTGGGGCCGTCAGGCGGGGGTTACCGTTAATGAAACTGGTAATATCTTTCTCAATCCTTGACAACATCAATCAGTCTTAGTTTTACACGCTTTTATAGCCGAAAATGGTCATTCATATAATGTGTTTATCAACTATTGTTATTTATGTTTTCACCGATGACTGGATTTGGGATCTTTTAAGAGACGATTTAACCCTTTCTTTGACCCCTTGCACCCCGCTCAGTGTTAAATAGATAACTTCACACATACCATTTGAACACATTTTTGCTGCAAGTCAAACCAAAATGAACCAAAAAAAGTAATTAATAAAACCCCAAGCTCACCCATTGTTGAAATATATGTAGTAAGCATCATACCAACCTGTAAGTTTAGTATCACTTGTAAAATCTAAGCACCATCACTACACTGATCAGCTACAAGTGTGCTTATTAACATTCTGATGTTCTGTAGTAACATCACAATGCTACACCCGGTAGCATTAAACCTCGTTTACTTTGAACACCCGAAACTCCGAACCAAAGGAGCACCAACAAGCATCGACGTCATCATCATTCCTCTTCTTCAAACCTGTCAAACATGTAACAAACAGAACCGTACGGGATGTCAAATCCCTGTCCTTTAAAGTACTTTCGGCACTCCGTAAGTTGCTCGAGTCTCCAAGCCTAAGCACCCAGGATTAATACAGTTCTACACACGTAATCGATGAGTAGCAACGACTCGCGATTACAACACGATGGCGGTAACAGAAAACCAAGACCAGAAGCGTATAACAGATTTAATATTTGAGTAAATATGGATTTTGTTTTTATGTCTTTCTTAACCACATCCTTCTAGGCTATATAGATAGCCAACTGCGTGGGTGGTTTGTTCAGGAAAAGATTCGACAGGAATCGGTTGGAAAGTAGTGTATTTTCCAAAAAGTAGGGTAGTTTTGTTGTCAATAGTTTGTTGCCATTTTTTT
>BQNB010164153.1:0-5000 GCA_026074375.1 Tanacetum coccineum
GATTGCATCTAGAAATGCTTTGAACCGAGCAGCCATCATACCGAATCTAGTTGGAAATCCAAAAACAAATCCATCAGCTTCAGGAAGTTTGGTGGGTGTGATTATTGGTGCATCAATCTTGGGTGGTGCACTCATTTCCCAAGCACATCATCATTTAGCGTTTCAGGTACCTAACAACACAAACACAACAAGTGAATTTAGGTATGGAATATGACTTAATAACTTGCTGCACAAATTAAAAGTTCAGGTAATATAGACCGAAGCAACTAACAAAAATTACTCAATTTGTTTGATGAGCGGCAGATTTTAACCAACCTTATTTACATAGAAACAACTTATACCTGCCATAATTTGGCTTCAACTCCTTCGGCAGATGCAGACTCTTTCTTTATTTCTTCAGCTAGCTTCTCTACATATCCAAACATGGAGTAGTACCTGCCACAAGGAGTGATGATGAGTTAGTTATCGGCAAGCAGATAGTGTTTTTTTAGAACATGTATTATATATAATGTTCATTAGCTTATTTTTAACAATTCCTCTATAGAATTATATTTGTGATTTCTGTTGGTTCTGTTGGTGGTAATGCTAGTCAGAATGGATATAAGAAGATTAGTAATGATACTTTTGGTCAAAGGACTTCTATTTACCAAGGTGTTACTAGGTACTTATGCTTATTATTGTTTTCAAAGAAAAAAGGAAGATTGTTCAGTTACACAACAGCTTGGGGTTACATGTTTAGCTGGATATGCTGCGGGATCTATTGGAAGTATTATTTCAAACCCTGCGGATAATATTGTTGCTTCTTTTAATAACAGGAAAGCTGGTGTTGAGTGGCTTGTAAGTGCAGACTTCGATGTTACAGATTTAAGAATTTGAATATAACTTGATCATTTGATGAATGTATATTACGATTAGAAAGCTTCTATTTGCAAAATATGCACCAAACTAAAGTTTAATTGCAAACTCTTGCAGACCGACAAGTGGGCATGTGCGCGCTGACGTAGAAGCTACTAGATCCAAGATAGAAATTACACCAGCAACCTCTTGTTAGCGATTCATGTGTGCAAAAATAACACCCACCATACTTCAAGTTCTATCAGAAACACCCATGCTACTAATGGAGCTCAAGAACCATTTGTTTTGCTCGATTTCATCAACCTAAAGGAACATATCTTTTACGGGTTACCATTTTTTTGCAGGTATTTATCATCTTTAACAACTGCAACAAGTATTTTTTCCTAATCCTGCACTATTTCTTGGTTCAGTTGGGGCTGAAGGGATTTATAAACAGATGACCTTGAAGTAGATGAAAGACTCGGAATAGCAGTAGCTGGAGCAGGTTGTCTTACTAGAGAGTTACCACTATGTACGTAAGAATTTTGACCTGGTACAGCTTGCTTAGGTGGTGGAGGAAGAGAACCGGAGTTGCTAAGAGATCTATGCCAGGTTTGGGGCTTTGCAATCTTGTTTGTTGCAGGGTTACTAACCCTAGAATTAGCGAAGACCATCGAAGAACGACCTGGAAAAACTCGTGGGACTACCTCTATAAACGACTCGAGACGATCCAACAAAGCATCATATTTCTAATCAGACTTTTTACAAATACTGTCATCATTCTTAGGGATACTCAAAGTAGATACCGTTTAATTTGTTGACTTGCTAGACAAAAATTGCAAGTCTGAGATAGTAGAACCCTTATCGTAAGAAACAATATTAGTCAACATATCGGGCATAGATTCACCTAATTGATCAATTATGTCAGCTGTGGTTACAGCTGCACCAGTGTTAGAAATAGTACTTGACAAGGGTGGTAACTCATTCTCTGGAAGTAAGTTAGTTTCATTTATACTAGGCTTAATATGATCATGTGATAGAGCCTGACCTTATATCGATACCAATTTTACCATCTAAGTAACTTTATCTTTAACAGATGAGCTCTCCTTAGGTGAACTAAAAATTGACGAAAACAATTAAACATAAAGTTGATGCATCACAATGTAAAATTAGTGCATCATAGTTATAAATATCACAAATACATTTTAGCAAACACCTTTATATACTACTTAGTTGTTTCTGGTACCACATATACATATTTGCAAACACCTTATATATCAAGCACATCATAAGAAAGCTTAAGGAAAACTATGAGACAGACAAAACTAAACTATACATAAACTAATAGAAGCTTATACAACTACTCATAACAAAACTATAGAAAAGCTATTAGATTTGTATTCGTCACACACAAACACTTGCTGCATCAATATTTCATAACAGTTGCATTACACCTACAACAACGCATATATGTCGTTCCTATTAATAAAAAACGAAACATTAGCTAATAGATCCTCATTTATAAAAAACAAACACCTATTGCATCAAAGTTTCAAAATAACTACATCATACACACAATTACATGAAGAAACATTTTCTACTCATAATATAAACACAAAATAAGCCTAGACATATATTTGCCAAAAATAAAAACCTGCATCGGTATTTCATAACAACCGCATTACGCATATAAGATTTTTCTATTAAAAATGACCAAAACAAATAAAGATTAAAAGTTGATGCAGTACAATGTAAACTTAATGCATCATAGGTATAAAATCTCATTGAGACATGGTATCATATATCTTGTGTGCGCCTTTGCTAAACACATAATGTATTTTCAAATCTAAACACATTATATATAACATATTTACATTAATAAAAACACCAAAAATTGTTATCTATATCAGTGCATTACAGTTTTAGCAACAAGTTAATCACAAGGCGCATGAACAACTAGTACATTATAGTACGCAATTAGTGCATCACAGTACGAAACTACTGCATCACATTTATAGAATATCATGTAGACATTTCATCAAACACATGGTGTGCAAGTTCTATATACACATTTTTATCTAGTTTTTCTCTCAAATTCGTTCCAGATGTAATGAAAAACTTAATATACTCTGAATCTAACTCCTAAACTCTGTGCAAGTGATTCAACAAATAAAAATTAAGTATGACTTTCATCAACAATTCAATTTATCAAAACAAAAGATATTGAGATCTTACTATCAATATTCGTTGATGATGAACTAGTTGTTGATGATGAACACTTATTATTCATTGAAGATGAAAAATCAATCGACATATTAGAATCCATTTATTCAGTTGCTTAGTGGAGAAGATGAAGAAGACGGTGGTGAATGTGGTGAGAACGGCGGTAAGAATGATAGTGATAATGGTGGTAAGAACGGTGGTTATCAGTGGTAGGACTAGAAGAGAAGATGCGAGATGTATCAGGTAGAGAAAGTGAATAAAAAAGTCTATATAATCTTATGTGTAAAATGACAAAAATACCCTTACTTGTGTAAATAAAAGGACGGTGGGGAGTAGACAGGTGTCAGCTTGAGAAGGCTTCCTATCCTTTTCATATTAAGACCCCTTCTCATTATATCCCATGCCTATATATATATATATATATATATATATATATATCCAAAACCGGGTTAACCCGAGTCACTTTAAACCCGGCGAGTCTAATCGAATTTTGAAAATATAAAAAACGATTTAATTTGACCTATTTTTTCCACCAGAACCGGTTGAACCGGCTGGGTCGAACCGGGTTTCAAAACATTATGTTTAATCTTCAAACTATCAAACTTTTATTATTTTTCGTTTATAACCCATAAACTTTTTTTATCACTACAACTATTTACCGCTAGGAATTTCCGCCGCTATGCGCAGGTATTCGTTTAGTAGACTAAAGAATATGTGTTAGAAACGGAACACAAACACGATAATTTTGCTTACGGAATATTTTTAAAGAAAATTTAAAAATTGGGGAAACCTTAACTTTTGATGTTATAACCATTTACTGTAATTTTTATTCCCTTTGATATGTGCTAAAACACACATCCTTATAACCTTGGAAAACACTATAAATCGGACTAAAAACACTAAAATATGGAAAATTATATTGCAAATATGTTTGTATTGTGTTTTTATGTCTTGCAGGTACTAAGGATTGAAAACAAAGTAAAAAACGAGAATTTTCGGGTTCGATTCGATCAAGTTTACTAATTATTCGAGATTAAGACGAAGTTATAAAAATTCCCCGAGCATTCCATTAGAAAGAGCACAAGATTAAGAGTCCGACGTTGTCTTCATTTCTTATCGGGCCGGCCTTAACATCTTCATCTGTACTTTTTTACGTTTTCGTCTGCTTTTTTACGTTTTCGTCCGTTTTTCACACGGGTTTTTTTTTTTTATTTTTTCTTTGTCAGATTATTTTACTATTTTCGTTTGTTTTTTATGTTTCTGTCTATTTTTTTATCATGTCTTTTCGTTCCGTTTTTTAAACGGTTATCGTCTGTTTTTTCTTTAGGTTGAGTTGGGTTTTTTACGTTTTTGTCAGTTTTTTAATGTTTTCGTCCGGTAATTTGTGACGTTTTCGTCTGTATTTTTAAGTTTCGTCCCGTCTATATTTTTCAGTCGCTTTGTACGTTTTTTAACGTTTTCGTTCGTTATTTTAAGTTTTCATTTGTTTTTACGTTTTCGTCTCCATTTTTTTATGTTATTCATCAGTTATTTTCGTTTTTGTCTTTTTTTAGTTGTCGTCAGCTTTTTTAAGTCTTTCGTTCATTTTTACGTTTTCGTCAGTTTTACGTGTTCGTCTGATTTTTTACATTTTTGTCTGTTTTTTATGTTTTCGCCTTGCTCTTTCTTGCGTTTTACTATGTTTTCTTACGTTTTCGTCAAATTTTTGCGTGTTCGGTTAATTTTTTACATGATTAATGTATACCTTTATCCTGATAATTTCATGTAAAATTTTACTGCATCACAGTGTATAATTTACTGCATTAAATTGTATATTTCACTTCATCAGTGTTAAAAGAGTTACTGCATTAACACTTGTATACTTTTACGTACATACTGATTATATTGTATATTTTACTACATCATAGTGCAAATTTTACTGCATTAAATTATACTGTATTAAA
>BQNB010164153.1:12500-14364 GCA_026074375.1 Tanacetum coccineum
ATAACGATCACTTGCATCGTTAGTCCTTATTTTCTTCCTATTTGAATTTGTTATTGAGTTTACATTTATTTTTTAAACAAAATTCATAAAAGTATTTGAGGAAGTTGCAAAAGTCGTCCCTGTGGTTTTCACATATGTAAATATAATATATACTTATATATATATCTATATTATATATGTAATATATATATATATATTTATATATATTATCTTTTATTTCGAAAAAATTTTCTTTCGAACATTTTTTTTCGAAAAAAAAAATTTGAATTTTTTTTCGAAACTTCTTTTTTTTGAAAAAATTTTATGTGTATAAAATTCTTTTTGATTTTTTTTATAAAATGTGTATAAAAATTTTCGAAAAATGTGTGTAGAAATTTTTGAAAAAAAAATGTTCTGATACAAAATTTTGAAATTTTTTTATGTATATAAAAAAATTTCAAATTTTTTTTAAAAATGTGTATAAAAATTTTTGAAAAAATGTGTTTAAAAATTTTCAAAAAAAAACTCGAAACATAAAAAGATTTCGAAAAAAAGAAGTTTCGATAAAAATTTCAAAATTTTTTAAAAAAAAATGGTTCGAAAGAAAAATATTTCAAAAAAATATATATATGAAAACCACATGGACGATTTTTGCAACTTTCTCAAACGATCGTTAGCTAAAAGGACTAACGTTGCCACATAATAACTAACGGTAAAAACGTTTTGTTCAAGTTGAAACAAAATTTGAACGTGTTATCCCATGAATTTAATCCATTACACAACACTAATCTTTACCAATGTGCTAGAAAATAATAAGAAAACTTAGAGAGAGAAAGTAGAGAGAGAAACAAGAAAGGAAGATTATATTTTTTAAGAAATGGTGAGTTACCAAAATGAAAATGTAACCAACACCCTTCACCAAGTGTGGTGAAGGGATATTTATACCCATGCCTTGCTAGGTGGCGTATGGGCTTGTAATCTTGGGCCGAGCTTGGCATAACTTAGGCTTTGAGCCCGAAACACAAACAATATTAGATTACAATCCAAGCCCGTTGAACCTGACTACCCTATTACAATACAAGACCTAGTTTGACTTTCTAAGACCGATAACATTCTTGTTTGACTTTATATAATTAAGGCTAATAATCTCCCCCAATGTTGAGGTCTTTTTCTTCAAACTCCTCCGTACCACCGATGGCATTCTTATAGGAGTTTGCTTTGTTTTATCATTGTCTCCCCTGTCGTTGAAGATATAACTTTTGACGTTTATGCTTTGCCTTGTTCTGGTCTTGTCTTGTTTGTAACGGCTTTATTCATTCATGCTTTGTGATCTTGATTTTGAGCCTTTATCTTTTGACTTTGATTTCTTGAGATCGTTATCTTACATCATCTCCTTGACATGAATCATCTTGATTTGACTTCCTTGATTAACTTGTGCTCTTGACTAACATGCTCATACTTGTTACATTCTTGTTTGACATATATGATTATAAGTCTAATAATCTCCCCAAAATACGATTCTTTAATTGACTTTGAGGCTTTTTGATGATGGAGAAGTTTAGAATCAACTATCTTGATGTTTGAACGATCGACTTTGAAAGCTTGAGTATGAGCATGTGGTTTATGAATCCGACTTCGCTGGAATGGGGTTGCAACACCGTCGTCTAAACCTAAAATAAGACAGTTAGCAATAAGAGATAAATATGGCTTTGTCATTCATCTTGGCTTCGGTTGCATTAACCTCCGGTTTCCCATTTTATAGTATAAATACTATACCTGTGATCAGGTGGATTCAAAGAATCTCCCTGACAGGGTTTCCAGCTCAAAGCGTAGGATCTTCTAACACAGATGTATTAGAATCACCATGCTTGCTAGTTCTCATTAC
>BQNB010164155.1:0-14364 GCA_026074375.1 Tanacetum coccineum
CGTCGGAAAACTTTTCCGGCGGACTTTTCCGACCGAAACCAAAAACGATTCTCATCACCCGATCTACCCGATCCCCCATACCACTCGCCTCCACGCGTCGTTTCCCCCTATCGGCTTCTACCCCACGCCACCCATCATCACCACGACAGCACCATCACCACCACCTTCATCTCCATCTTTATGGCATCACCGTCACCACCACACCACAGCCGCCACCCACAAGGGTGCGTGTGGTATTCTCCGCCGCACATAAAGGGTGCGTCGATTTTGTGGTTTGCACCACCGTAGGGTGCGTCCGGTTTGGGTTAGCAAAAAGGGGTGTTCGTTGGTTTGATTTCGGCACCACAAGGGTGCGTTTGGGTGCGGGACAGCCACTCGATTAGGGTGCGTTTGGCTGTGACAGCCAACAAAAGGGATGCGTTTGGTTTTGTATAAAACAGATTAGGGTGCGTTTGGTGGATATAGAAACAATTAGGGTGCGTTTGGTATTAAAGACAAGCACCAAAGGTGTGTTTGGTTTGGCAGCCAAATACTAAAGGTGCGTTTGGTTGGACAATTTGACATATAAGGTGCGTTTGGGATAACAGAAACACACAAGGAGTGTGTTTGGGTTTGAAATAAGCACCAAGGGGTGCGTTTGGGTTTAGAGAAGACAACAAAGGATGCGTTTGGTTTAGCGAAACAACAAGGGTTCGTTTGGTTTATACACTTGACTAATAAATATAACACGAGACTTCATAAATTATAAATCGAAACTAAAATGGTGGTTAATGGTTAAATAAATATGGTATTTATTAATTTGTTTAGTTATAGATATATATATAAATATATATTTAAAACACGTAGATATTTTGCAACGCGCGGTTTGTTGAAAAGTGGAAAAGAAAACATTAGGTTTTATAAATATGGGAAACGTTATATAACCGGGAAGGTCATGACGAAATTTATATAACTTTTTATATTAGTAATGTTTTACTAAAGCCTCCATTATTTTAGAAACCGATAAAAGGGACTAAGTTATATTTTAAAGATATAAAAATTTGTATTATACAATAACCGGATAAACGAACGAAAACTATACTTTTACAATGAGATAGCTATTTAGACACGACTCGTCGAGGAAACGAAATATAAATTTATAAAATATTATTTTATATTTTAAAATTGTCAGCTAGAAGATAACATAACAATTGTTGTAAAAGCTTTACAAACATCGTTTAAACATATGTGGTAACCTTAAAACGTACGTTTACGCCTATGCAAGAACTTCTTATTTAATTAAGTGGTGATTTCGGAAACGGGTCAAACTAATTGGTTTAATCATTTACTCACACTTATTATCTAATACCTGCAAAGCATTATATACGTCACATTAATCTTTGGATTGTTTGTCTTTGTTATATAATTCACGGTATGAGTTATATAAGGGTTTATTTATCATATGTAATATATACAGAATATATTACATACTTTGCGTTCACTTTTCAATTTATTTATTTAACCAACCACCAAACTATTACAACTTGGAAATCTAAATCTTTATCAACGTGTCGCGTTGATGTGACCATTCATCGGGAAACCCAAATACATTATCCTAGGCTAGTGGGACTTAGCCGTTAAGATTAGTTGCAACTTCTTGAACGAGCCGTTCCGGTCTTTCCGTTTGTGCCGTGCTTAATATGTGCAGTTCTGCAAATCGTTCTACAACATCAATGTGAGTTTCATAGCCCCACGTTTTACATGTTTTACATATATTTTTGGGGTGAGAACATGCTTGTTACAAATTCAATTACGTGTTTGATTTAAACTCGCTACGTGCTCATTTACAACTCGTTTGCATACATGTTTACAAACGCACTTACTTGGTTGATTTCCATACTCATTCTCACATCTTGCGAGGAGATACAATACTTGGTTTAGTTTTTTGGACGTAACCATACAATATTTATGATTACGGATTAGCTCAGTTGTATGTACAAAACTTCAAATGCTGAGGGTGTCTAGGTGGGGACATTCGGTGTAGGCATACGTAATGTAATTCAATGCTGAGGGTGTCCAGGTGGGGACATCCGGTGTAGGCACATGTAAAGTAATTAAATGCTGAGGGTGTCCAGGTGGGGACATTCGGTGTAGGCACACGTAAAGTAATTCAATGCGGAGGGTGTCCAGGTATGGACATCCGGTGTAAGCACATGACCCTCATTTATGTTAGCGCATCATTTTCATGAGTTTAGAGTAATCGTAATCATTGTTTTATACACACATAGATATTTACTGTGCGTTAAATAAAATGGCAATTCATAATTTGGTTAGTGGTGGTCTATCTATACATACGTTTTTGTGACTATTTGGGGATTTAAATGGTCATGCATGCTTTACAACTGTTTGATTTCTAAAAATCATACATATATTTTGGAAGGACATTTAAGGATTTAAATGGTCATACACACGTTGGAAACCTTTGGTTTAATATTTATATTTAAACAAACCTATGAACTCACCAACCTTTAATGTTGACATTTAAGCAATGTTTTTCTAAGGTAATTAGAGGCGTGGCCCTACTGATTGCAACTGAGTCTAAATTTGACAAGATTTCATTTATGGATTTCTGCTTGCATATAAATAATCAAATCTCGTTGTGTAGCTTTCAAGCTTTTCATTGTGATGCAATTATGGGGCAAATGTTATATCAATTTCAAGGAAGTCAATGAGATTACTTTTCAAACGACACATTTAGAGGTCGTTCTCTTGTATCTAGCGCTGTGTATTATGAAGTAACTCCCCCGGACATACTTTCGCTGCGACACACATTTTTGGGGTTGTTACATAAAATATGTTATTCTAATCTTTGTTAAACCTATGTTAAACCTAGTTCTAATGGATAAAGGGGGGGGGGGGAATGTTAGTCTAAGAGACTAGCACAGGTTTGGTGGTGAATTAAATCAATTTAAAACACAATAACACACGCAAGCACATAATCAAAAGATAGAAGAGCAGTCTAGCCAAATATAAGAAAACTGTATTAACCATGATTAATCCAATTAAAATGCATGTTTGTTTATTTTAGTGCAATGCGTGCTTATCTCGAGGCAGCATATCTGATGCGCTGTCATGTAGGGTCAATTTATTGATTACTAAGTTTTAAATTTATATTTAGCCGACTTATCCTAAAACAACACTTTAACAGGCAGTGTACCCGATCAGGTGAAGTTTCGTGGTAAGTAGGGTGTCGAACACTAAGAGCGAGGTTGTTAACCTTATATTCTATCAGTATTTTAGTTAATCTAATTAATTCTATTTACTTTTTTAAACCTATGCTAAACATAGTTCTACTGATAATGGGGGGTTTTCAGTCTGAGAGACTGGCACAGGTTTTATGGTGACAATACTCAATTCAAAACACAATAAGCATGCAAGAAGACAATCATAAGATAAAAAAGCGGTACAAGCCAAATGATAGAAAACTGTATTAGCCATATTAAATCCGATTAAATGCTGGTTTGTTCCTTTAGTGCAATTATTACTTATCTCGAAGCGGCATATCATTCTTAAGACTTAGGCGGGACATCATCCTAAGCCCTATACACGTTAAATCCTTCATCTTAACGTATCCGCATAAAGCATCATTTTAGTTTAATTAATATCATCTAGGGATTAAGCAATGGTGATCTTGTAAACCCTAGCCTTAGACTTAACCCACTTACTGTTTGACGCATTTTAATATGCTGGTAGTTCAACATTCAAGTCTTTATCATTAATTAAGAACAAACTTGTTCAAAATCATATGGACACCTGCCGGTCTAACTATGCCATAATTTAAAGCAAATAGAAATTATTTGTGAATCCTAATAGTCAGTAATATAAAACACGATAAAGAGCTATCAGTATCTAGTTCACTTGTTAGGCGTAACTAGACCCAGTTGAATGATAGGTCGCATATTCAAACACGTAGACACGTATCATGTGATAAACATAATTAAACTTTCAACGATAAATTAAGAAATCAATTTTAAAACAAACCAAACATTAAACCTTCATTAAGATGGCTAATACCCTAGGGTATTAGCCCATAACCATTGTAATTATACAAGCGTTATCAAATAACCAAGGTAAACTAAACGTTTTACCGAACGATACAAAAATTAAAAGATTACAAGAGTATAGAAATTACACGGTGTCTTTTATGGAATCGTGATCGATGCTTGACCTTTGGTTGCTCTTCTTTTCTTCAGAAAATCATCTTTTATGTGTATGGTATGGAGAATATGATTTTGCACACTAAAAACTCATTTTTGAGTCTTCTATTTATAATGTCTGAAAAAGATTGGATACGACGTATTGAGCTAGGTCAATACAGCGTATTGGGGTGTTTTTCTTGGAGTGCGCGCTAAGTTTATAATCAATCCAATATAACTTCCCAACATATATTTATTCACCAAATCTCTAAATAGTTATCCAGTTGGATACGGCGTATAGGGAAACATGGATACGCCGTATTGGGAAGTGAGAATACGCGTTTTCTTGTGAAGTCCAGGCGCTGATACGCCGTATCTCTTTTAGTGGATATGGTGTATTGGGCGTTATCAAGCAATCTTTAAATACCATCGTTTAAGCTCCAAAAAGTGCGCTTTTTAGCATGTCTTCACAAATCACTTTGTAATTACTGCAATTTACAAATTTAAGCAATTAAGTAACGATTCTTGCAATAATTAAATAAAAGTGGATAATTTATTCAGGATAAATGATGGTATAATAACGTTATTTGACGTCCTTAAATATCCCCTACTTGAATTCTACTTGTCCTCAAGTAGACTCTAGAAATTTATTGAAAATGTATCCCAACCGAAGTTTAAGGATTTTTCCGTTTAAGCACTTCTTTCGTATTAATCACCTGTACAAGACCAAGCTCCTCACGAAATATAGAAATAAAAACACTCAGATCACTCAACTAATCTAGGGTGTAACATTTAATTGGTACACTCATTTGCTCGGTCATGATTAGTTTCGTATCATATGCTTGGCTAGGATACACATCTCCACCACTAGAGCTAAGGAGAAACAAGTTAAAAGGTAAATAGGGTTTTTATTATAAGGCTAAGAGTTGATCATTCTAAAAATCTTTCACCGATAGTACCACACCAACAAGGCAGCTGAATCATACATACACGGCCGTAACGACGGAATAGACATGTATAATTCGATTACATCCTCAGTCGAGTTTAACCAAGGGTTAGGATGAAGAATGATATAGGGTAGGGATCTTCTAACTTTCACCAAAAGTAATAAACCAACAAGGTGGCTGAATCACGCATACATGGCCGTAACGACGGAAAGCAGACTGCATGGGACTCGATCTCCAAACTCGTAAGAGTAAAACCTAAGGTTTAGTTTGCTAGAAAGGGAAGCAAATTGTTGTTAAATAAAATTTACAAAACAAATAGATTAAGCTTGAACAAATAAGGTAGTTGCTAGTAACTTTTTCCCGACCGTTCCATGATAAAGACTCGAAATATATACAAATGCACCGATCATAGAAATGACAAAGACAACCTAAGTTGGCATTCCCATAACGGTCAACTTCCCAATCATCCCAAATTTACATACTTTTACAAAAGTGGTGATATCAGCCACTTTATACAAAACTATACATCGTTGATTTTTATCCACATATCAACGAATAATCGATCTCAAGATTTTCAATTGGTTTAAGTTTAGCGAACCGACTATCAATCATACTTCTCTTTTTTATGCATTTCTATTTTTCCATTTTTTTCATAACATAAATCTCATGTCAAATTTCAACCGTCTTTCACAAACATACTTTCAATCCGGATATTTTTCATTTAACGCTCCTCTTCGGACAAAATACATAATCGCGAAGTAGCACAATACATGAGCTACATAATATTCCCATTGCTATTGTGCAATTTCCTCGACCTAACCGAAGAGATAGAAAATTTCACTTTGACACAGGAAATACAAAACTTTACACAAAAGCAACTAGCAACTTTGATTAAGTAGGCTTAATCTACAGGGTAGGCTAAGGTGTAAAGGTGTAACGAAATAGACATATGGTGTGAAAAAGACAGGAATGGCTCAACAGGTTTTTCTAGGGGATCTTACTCTTATAGTGAGAGTAAGCAAAGGGTTACACGGGGTTTAACTAACCAGTGTAGTTAGTTAATTTTACAACATTTAGGCTTTTTGGTGTATTCCTAGAAATTTACCAGTTAAAAATGTTTCTCCATCTAAGTCCATAGTACTCATCGTTGAGGTCTCGAGTGATATACCAAGCCAAGTTCTAAAGTACACTACATCACCGGCACACTCATAATTTTTGTGGAATTTTTAGTAAACGTTTGGAAACGGAATAGGCTTAATTCTCACAATTTGGTATTAAGGGTTATAGTGCGCGAGGTCATGTAACTAGTAATTTTTACAAAAGTTATGCTAGAAAAAAAAATTAAATTTGGCATAATTTAAGCATATAGCATATTATTTGTAAAAGAAAGGACAAGTAGGCGTTCTAATTCTCCATCCCCCCACTTAGATTATACAACGTCCTCGTTGTATAGATAAAATAATTTAAACAAAATGGGAAATAGAATTAGAACAAGGAACTCCCCTGATAAGTTGCTCGGGATGATTTTCCATTAGAGTTCTTGAGCAAAAGTGTGTTGACGAGGAGTCAGTATGCTCATACGAGTTCAACACACGTCTTTTTCAGAGTATACCATATCATCGATTTCCTTACAGTGAGGTCCTGCATAAAAGTTTAGAAGACAAAAGTGCAATACCTATCTCAGTTATACATTGGTTACAATGCAGGAAAATGATTAAACACACTGTACATGAGGTCAATACGCCATATCCCAAACCCAAGGATACGCCATATTGCATCCTGTAAAAACAAATGTTTTAAAATTTTGCAGAAATTTAATGCTGAAATTAAAGACTGATAATGTCTAGACATGTTTGATACGGCGTATCCATAGGGGTTTGATACGCCGTATTGAGTGTCTGGGAAGACAAACTCAATAAAACAATTAAAATTCAAACAATTAAAAACAACTGGTTTGTCTCCTGGTAAGCACTTTTGTTTCAGCTAGTCTTTAAGTTAGACTTTTTCTTTCACTGCTTTATTCATCGAGCTCAATGATTTCATTATCCTCCGTATTGAAACTTCTATCATAGTATTTTTTAACCTTTGGCCGTTAACCTTAAAGCTCGAACCATTTTTATCGGTGATTTCTACGGCTCCATATGAGTACATGGTTTTTACAATGAAAGGTCCAGATCATTTTGATTTGAGTTTCTCCGGATGTAACTTCAAGCGAGAGTTGAATAACAAGACCTTGTCTCCATTTATAAAGTTTTTATCTCCGCGGAGTCTAGAGTCGAGTATTTTCGTATGCTCCATCTCATAATTCCATTAACTCGTTCAACTCCATGAAACAATTTTTTGCAGTAGCCGTAAGATCCATATTACACTGCTTTAATGCCCAATATGCTTTATGTTCAATCTCTACCGGAAGATGACAAGCTTTACCATTATAAAGGGAGTGCATCCTGTTGGAGTTTTATAAGAGGTTCTAAATGCCCACAATGCATCATTGAGCTTTTCAGACCAATCCTTTGGGTTATATCCTATCGACCTTTCTAATATACGCTTAATAGCTCTGTTGGTGACTTCGATTTGTCCATTAGTCTGAGGGTGATATGCCGTGGATATTTTATGAGTTACCCTATATTTTAGCAATGCTTTTTCTAGCTGAGAATTACAAAAATGTGATCCCCTATCACTGATTAAGGCTTTAGGAACCCTAAATCTGGCAAACAATCCTTTTAGAAATTTAACCACTACACGAGCATCATTTGTGGGGAGTGCTTGAGCTTTAACCCTTTTAGACACGTAATCCACCGCTACTAAAATGTATTTGTTACCCTTGGAGTCAGGAAAGGGTCCCATAAAATCTAGTTCCCAAACGTCAAATACTTCACATACCTGAATATTATTTTGAGGCATCTCGTTTCGTGATGATATGTTCCTGATTTTTGACATGCATCGCACTTCATTACATAATCTTTAGCATCTTAAAAGATACTGGGCCAATAGAATCCTGCTTCGTAAATGTTTCTTCCTGTAATCGAGGCACTGTGATGTCCCTAGTGGGACCAGAATGGCAGTGTGCCAAGATTTTAAGGATTTCGTTTCTAGCCACGCATCTTCTCATTACATTGTCTGGACACAATCTAAATGCGTATGGTTCATCCCAAAAATAGTTCCTTACTTGAGAGAAGAACCGTTTTCTCCTTTTCGATGTCCATTTTAGAGGTACAACGTTTCCGACAATGTAGTTTACATAATCCGCATACCATGGTTTTTCTTCATTAAGTTTGACCTTTAATATCATTAAATGCTCATCGAGAAATTTATCAGTGATTTCATCTTCGGCTAATTCTCCTATATTTGGATTCTTGAGTCTCGACAGGTGATCAGCAGCCAAGATTTCTGCTCCTTTTTTATCTTTTATTTCGTTATTGAATCCTTGCAGAAGCAGGACCCATCTGATAAGCCTTGGTTTGGCGTCCTGTTTACTGAACAAATACTTCAAAGCAAAATGATCAATGTAGACTATAGTTTTTGATAAAATAAGATAGGGGCAAAATTTATCAAAATAGAAATCAATTGCAAGAAGTTCTTTTTCAGTGGTGGTATAATGTGCTTAGGCATCGTTCAAGGTCTTGCTAGCATAATAGATGGGTTTGAATTTCCCGTCTATTCTTTGTCCTAAGACTGCCCCTTGGTTGTAGCAATTTATACTATATATATAATATAATATAGGTGAAAATAAACAAATCACTTTTTATATCCAAAAAGTAATACGTTTAAATTTACAAATAAAAATATATATATCCGGAAGTATCGGTTTCTCGCTTCGTTATCCACAAAGTTTAAAACCGGACCCGGGTCGTTATGTCCCAACGAGGCCGCGAATTTGAAAATCGAGTTTGGTTTGTGAACAATGCTTGAATGATCAAAGATTTGATTGGATTCTATTTCTACAATTAAAAATGCAAAAACAAGTAAAAGCAACCCTAAAACGAAAGCAATTTAAGTTAAAACCTAAAAACTGGAACGTAAAAACGCGACTTAAAAAAAACTAAATTATCGAATTTTAATCCTAGAATGATTTTTTAACTTTTAATTAACCCTAAGTGACTAAAAAGTAAGAACAAAGAAAACTAGACCAAAAACGAAAGTGATTTAAGCTTAAAAACACGAAAAACGAGAACGGGGATCAAAACCCGTTCTTTAAAAAACCAAAATTTGAAATTTTAACCCTACGAATGCAAATTTATTTTTCCTAGGTCCTACATGATAAAAGAAAATTTTGAAAAAAAGAATTATATTTTTTTGACTTTTATTTTATTTTTTATGAATTGATTACTGTTTTAATGAAATTAAATTATTAAAAATACTAAACTAAATGATAAAAATCTAGAAAAATACAGAAAAATACTTTAGATTATGAAGATTACAGGAAAAATAAGAAATTGAAAAAGTGCTGATCAAATAAGAAGTTAAAAAGAAAATAAGATAAATAAGCTAAAACTGGAAAATGCATATAAATAAATAATAATGCAAACTAAAACTAAAAAAGACCCTAGGGCAGATTGTATTGTGTGTGTGTGCTAAGGCGTGTGCTACGTAAAGGGGAGGTCATGGGTTCAAACCCCATGCCTCTCCTTTTTTATAAACCATTTTTTTATTTTTCTTTTTGCAAAATTATAAAAAAGATAAAAATAAGCAAGTTTAAAAAAGTGACTTTTTGCAAAACTTAAAAATAAGATGGAAAATAAGCAAAGAAAAACTGGCAGACTTAGCTTTTTTACACTAAGGACAAACTGTTATGCAAATTTTAAGACAAATAAGCTAGTAAAAAGGGAAAATAAGCAAAGGCGGATTTGCACTACACCTAATAAGCTGTAGGAACAAAAATAAGCTAAGAATCTAAGCTAAAAAGGGCTGAGACAGTCAAAAAGCTATAAGGCCAAAACTGGAAGTCAACAGCCTAAAGGACAATATTTGAGCTTAAATTTAAGCACATTAGTGGAACCTTATGGGCTTGTGACTTATAAAATCTTAAACCTTGACCTATGGGCTTCTAAAATTAACAAAGAAAATAGAGTTTGAAGTACATATAATCTAACAAAGGGGCTTATTACTCAGCATATGTTGAGTTTTAGGTTTTCATTAAAAAGACAAAAGGCTTATATGCAGCCTTAATTTTAAGCAAGAAAAACAAGTAAAAACCTTAACATAAGTTGAAACAGATGAAATATGTATCCTAATGAGATTATACACAAAATTTCAGATCCTAAAACCACCTTTAACTTGCCTAATTCTTAGATTGAAAATTGGACTTTTTAATAGATAAGAAAACTTGATAGATTGACTTAGACCACAAATGGCCAAAGCACACTCAAACTATCTTTGCTCTACTGCATTTTAGATATAAAAAAAAAACAAGCAAGAAAATGTAAACACAAAGCACTTAATCAAAACTAAACAGATAAGCTAAATCACTAAACTAATTAAACCACAGATTAAAACAATGGTTACTAAGGACTTTAAAAGGAGAATTATAAGTTTAACAACCTTTCAAAACAGATTAGATTGACTGAATAAAGCTTGTTAATCTTGCCTTAGTGACCTAACCCAATTAAAACTACCATTCTGGCCCATTTTAAGCTTATGCCAAACACCCCTTTAATTTTGAAAAATCCATTTTAAAACTGAATAAAGAGTGAATTAAGCTGAGTTTTTTTTTTTTGCAAAACAGATATTAAACAAATTATAACAAGCAATATTAAGCAACAAGGATCAAGTATAAGCACTTAAAGTAAG
The DNA here is from genome assembly GCA_026074375.1 of Tanacetum coccineum. Taxonomy (NCBI): domain Eukaryota; kingdom Viridiplantae; phylum Streptophyta; class Magnoliopsida; order Asterales; family Asteraceae; genus Tanacetum; species Tanacetum coccineum. Next base: position 10,913 of record BQNB010164155.1, read on the forward strand.
CAAAAAGGAATAAGCAGTTTGAGAGCTAAAAAACAGTTTTAATTGAAAACTTAAACAAAAGACATGAAATCAAAAAGCAAGCATACATAATCATAAAATAGACATAAAAAAAGCAAGATTAAGCAGTAAGGAAGCTAAAATAAGCAGTGCTACAGTAATAAGCTAAAATTGATAAAAAGATAGTGTACCTTATCCCTTGCTCAAACAAGGATAATACAACCTAAATAAACTCTAAAATCCTACCCTTGCTTATAAATAAGCAAATCTAAGCACCCATAAGTTCATCCTTTGCTAGCTTATCATCCATTAAGCTCAAAATCAAAATTCTTGATTCCATTAAATAGTAACTTTCAAAAACCTTTGTAAGAGCTTTAAATAAGTTTAAAACAGATTATATAAGCTTAAAAGAGCTTAACAAAGACACTTGTGAATGAAAATAAGCTTGAATAGCGTAAAACTCAAAATTGCTTAAAACATGAAAACTTGAAAAACTGAAATTTCATTAACTATGAAAGGATTACAAAGCTATGAGACAAAAATTTAAATACATGCAAACATAAATTAAGACATTTAAATATAAAATTAAAACTACAACTACACTCTCCCTACTGTGTGAAAACACACACACTTATATAGTCGAGTTCCTTCTTGGACTTGTGCTAGTTGTGTTTTCTGTGTGAGGAGAACCGAGTCTTCATCTCAGCCCTTCAATTTGAGTGTTCATCAAGGCCTTCAATCCAAACCCTTGATTTTCTTGTCCTTTTTCTAGACCAATGGGATACTAGGGGATTTCCAAGGTGGCAATGGGGTGTAGTGAGGTGGGGTGAAGTAGAATGGTGACGTTTTTGGAGTGGGTGAAGTTTTTTTGTTTGTATGTTGCAGGGCACAAACATACACTCTGCGTGTGTGAAATAGATGTGCAGTAGGGTAGGAAAACAGGGTAAAGGTTTGGTTTGTGGCAACTTTAGTCCTTTGTTGTGATAAGTTGTATTGCAATGACAGTCCTTGTGGTATAAAAGATTTTGTGGTTTGGCACATTCAGCCCGTTATTTTGTTGTATCTTGTTGCAACCATAGTCCTTTTAGGACTAACAGAGTTAAGGGGATGTGGGTTTTGGGCTTATATAGGACTAAAGTCTTATAAGACTTTCATATAAAAGCTTAATGGGTTGTCCCGGCCCATTAGATGGGTACAAGTTGGCCCATTAGGTTTTTCTTCGGTTTCGGCTCCATCTTGACTTGTTGACTTTTATGGTTGACTTTTCTATTGACTTTGACTTTGACTTTTCACGCTCTTTCTATTTCATGCTCGGTTTTGTCCGTTTTGCTTTGATTTTTGTCCTTTTCTTAGATATCCGATCCTGCACAACACAAATAGCAAAACAAGCATATATTTGGCATTTTAAGTCCGTTTTTGGTCTTTTAGGCACGTTTTAATAGATAAAAGGTATGTGTATTTAAGCATATACCAAAATCCCCCATACTAAACTATTGCCGTGTCCTCACGCAGTGCCATAAGTAAACACTTTAGAAAACCAAGAATCTCAATCCCCATTGACTAATTACCTCGAAAAGTAGCTAAGTGTTCATCGAGGGGAATTAAAGATCAATAGTTTAGAAAAGCCCTGTTTTTACCATTTTTCAATATATACACTTATTCCTACACATATTTTTGTATTTTTCTGTTTTCTCATTTTTTGTACTTTTCTTTTTAAGCAACTAACTAACCTATTTGACTTTCGTTATTTTATAACTTTTAGGGTCATAGAACAAGAAACATTTCAATCCTAAAATACCCTAAAAAGGATTAATTCATCGTCCCTGACTTTTCACTTATTCCAAACCAAGCACACAACGAAATCACCACTAAATATGAGTCAAGATGCTAACACTACTCATATTTGCAACTTGTGAACTTTTCACTCTCGACAATTATTATATCTTAGGTGAATGTGCCATTTTGAATTTCAACCATGGATCAGCATTTTGCAAAATTTCTATGCTTCACGTTCCACCAAAGAATAATGAGTTTGAAGGCGAGATCATCCCATGTAGCGACTTTCGTCTCGGCACATCCCAACCTTGCGGCTAAGTGACCAGGCTTTTGACACCCCACAGAGACTAGTATCGGGACTCACGGACCTTTGGTTTCAAAAACTCATAGGTTTCCCGTTTACACATAGCTTATTAGAAAAACCACAACTTAAAATAAAATAGTCTTAGTTTGAAAGCATATTTAAATTTAAGAAAAATAGATTTTCCCTATATTTATTAAATCACATATATCACACTTAACATTACATTAATATAATTATGATGCAATTGAAATCCTCGACCTTTTAGAAGGCTGAAACATCAGTTGTGAGCCGGCAAGATGCAGCAAACTTTTATTGGTCTCGGATTATTATTCTTACTATAGGCTTTCTTTTTGAAGGCTGCAACATCGGTTGTGAGCCGGCAAGATGCAGCAAACTTTTATCAGCCCACAGTTTATTACTACTCATTATTCTTTTTCATTTTTCATCTTATATTTTTTTTTCATTTCACACTTTATTTCATGATATAGAGAAGACTTCTTTTTGGAAAATTTATGTATAAATTTGAACTAAGACTAAAATTATTGCTATCGACTACATCTCAAAAATTGTTGATTTAAGTTTAATTTTCAAAGATAGAACGTATTATTAGTCCGGTTAGGAGCTTATGGGAGAAAAAACCACAAATTACATACATGAGCTCTAAAGATTTCCAAATAATCCTTGTTTAGCATCCAACTCATACTTAACTCTATCATTTTTCGTTCTTGGCGAATTTCCACGAATGCTTAGTCTAAAAGTTAAGGAACAAGTTAGAGCTCAACACGCTCGATCGAGTCAAAATTTATTCTTATTCTACCCAGCAGAAAAATCCAAATTGTGACAAAACACTTATTTTATTTCTGAAAATTTTTAAATTTTTTCATTTTTTTGGTATTTTGGTGGTAAAACGGGGTTACGCGAAAACAACGACTGCAAGCACAATCAAATCGATAGATCCCCCCATACTAGAACTAAACATTGCCCTCAATGTTTTAAGAAGGGTCTCTACGTCACTCTAAGCAGTTTATTAAGTATACCAAAGAAAAACATTAGTCGATAAGATTAGGATATTGGATTCCCAAATGAAGCTGAGGATGTGAAGCTCGAGTGATCGAAGGACAAAATCGCGAGTACGAGAGGCTTCAAAAATCCGGGACAATCCTGGACAATCATCACAAAAACACAAGCATACGAGAATGGAAGAGGTGAGCCTCCTCACAACACAAAACACTTATTTATTACTACTACTAGGATAAGCATGGGTTGCCACTCACGAAGCGCCTTGTTTTTGTTAACCGAGTCACAAGCTCGACTCGACCCCAATTTCATTTGTCCATGGGGGAGCAAGTGGAAGATAAAATCTCCATCGGACTTT
>BQNB010164156.1:0-14363 GCA_026074375.1 Tanacetum coccineum
CTCATTTCATATCTTTGAGTCATCAGTTTAGCAAACTGTTTAATGTCATCAACGTAGATTTGCACCAGAATCACATCAGTTTAGGTTTTATAAACAAACAAAGTTATCTTTCTTACCTTTTACAAACTTTTGTTCAGTGAGAAGGTTGAGAGGGTTTCATACCATGCTCTTGGAGCTTGTTTAAGTCCATAAAGGCTTTTTCTAATTTGCATACATGATTGGGGAACTCACTGTTCTCAAAACATAGAGGTTGTTTGACATAAACTTCTTTTCTGAGTATACCATTGAGGAATGTACTTTTAACATCCATTTGATAAACTATGAAGTTCATGTAAGTGGCAAAGGCAAGAAAGATCCTGATTGCTTCAAGTCTTGCAACTGGAGCAAAGGTTTTATCATAGTCTATGTCTTCTTATTGATTGTAGCCTTGAGCTACAAGTCTTGCCTTGTTTTTGATGACAATTCTAGTTTCATCTCTTTTGTTCTTGAATACCGATTTTGAGCCAATTATGGTTTTACCATAAGGTGCAGGAACTAATGTCCAGACTTTGTTTCTAGAAAATTGGTTTAGTTAATCCTGCATGGCATCAACCTATCAGGATGCTTTAGTGCTTCAAAGACCTTTTTAGGTTCTTCTTCAGAAAGAAAATCTACAAATCACGCCACCCTTCCTTACTAAATATGAGTTACCATAACAACACCCGAAACACCCCCCCTACGTCTTTAATCCTTTTCTCTAAGTGAGCATTCCCGCTCTAGATCACCTATGATCCCCGCCCCAGATAATAAGTTTGTCCTAAGACCATCTTTTGCTTGTGGCCGTGGTGAGAAACCATAGAATGGAATGGATAAGGATATGTGTGTGTGTGTGTGTGTTGTGATTGTATCTTGTATTGAAGTATCATCTGCATTTGGAGAGGATAAGTGTTCAGAGATCTGAATATCTTTAGTGTTTGAGAGATTCTCAATGATTTTCATCATTGGTGTGATTTGAATGTCCAAACTGATCATCATTTAATATTTTATCAGTTTGAGCAGATTGATCATTTTGATCAGCTTGACCATTTTGGTCAAATGACACTTTAGTTTTAAGAACAACTGGTTCAGGACTTTCATAGGGTTTCTATGAAAGACTCATCATTGCTGTTTATTTGATACCTTTGAGAAGGCTCATTAAGGATAAAGATATTCATCAGGTGGATATCTTTTAGATTCAGCAATGTTGATGTTGTCAACTGAAGGTTTTGTGAATTTGATAGCATTTAGGCTTTCATCAAATGTGATGTGATAGGTTTCTTCAGTTTGTTTTCTTCTTATGTTGAAGACACTGAAAGCCTTGGAAATAAGTATCTAAGGAAGTAACCTTTATCAGCTTTTTCATCAAACTTTCCTAAGTGATTTTTATGATTATGGATGTAAACTGAACATCCAAAGACATGAAGAAAGTCAATGTTTGGGAATCACTTACGAAAAAAATCATAAGGAGTTTTGTTTTGAATCTGGCCCTATGATGCTTTCCCCCTTTTATATGATGAATCATGGATTGTCTTTTGAATAGAAAAGCGAGGGAAGATCAGTCACAAGAATTTTGTTTTGCCAGATGAATATGATCATTTAAATGCTACTTCTATGAAAACCAAACCAATATATTATATGGAACCATAACCTTCAGTGATGTATGTATAATTTTCTTTAAACATTACTTTAGGTTCTGGTTGTTTCTTCTATTTGTGCAGGTAACAAATTACATCAGTCATATGTATTGAGTATCCACTTTCTAGGTGCCAGGTGGACTTCCTGATGTGATACTTGCATAAATAAGTTAAGAATGGTTAGTTTTTCCTAGAAACCCACCATCTAGTGGGAGTCTTAGATCTGTTCGCATTTGATGATCCAGTCTTCTTTGATTTTAGAGCTTCAACATATTTTTAGCCTGAAGTTCTTCACCTCTTCTGAACCATACAATGTCATAATGATCAGTTATGTTATGATCTGTGCTACCACAAGTTTCACATCTTTTGATGACGACATGCTGAAGGTTTCTTGGTTTGATTTCTCTTTCTAGAGAGATGATCCTGTTATGACCATTTCTATCATGATCATAACTTCCACATAATCTATATATGGGATAGTATAAGCAATCATCAGATAGATGATCAATACGTCCATAGTGTATGCAGGAAGGAAAGAAGCGTTTTGATGGTCTTTAAATCATAGATCTTGATGAGGATCCACCTAGATGTTTGAGATGTTGAGTTATGTTTATGGTGGACATGAATTCAGCATGATCACAAGTTCTGTGATTAGTTCTCTAGCACTTTTTACAAAACAAAACTTTGTAACAATTCTCAGAGATATGATTATTTAAGCCATAAAGATCACAACCCTTTTTGAATTGTGTTTTGTATTTGTTTTGAAGTGCATTTTGGGGAACCTGTTGAGGTTGGTTATTTCTAAAGTAAGATAACTGATTCTTGCTAATTTGTAATTTTAGGTCGTTAAGTTCTTTCATTACAATAGCCAAAGGAGGGTCATCTTTAATTTTCACACTCTTTAATTTACCAGTAGGAGCTGAATTAACTTTTGAAGCTAAAGCGCTTTTGCTATTCCTAGCAGGAGCTGAGGATGGTTGATTTATAATGCACCTTTTAAAGATTCAGCTTTGAATGTGGATTTTGACTTCAAAATTGATTTGATAGTCTTTGGTCCAAAGACAAGTTTAGTACTACTCAGCTTCTCTAGTGAAGGAAGAGGGGTGCTACAGATTGAAGATTCATCCGCTGAATCATAATCAGTTGTTGAAGAGTCAGTGACAACAACTGGAGGATCAGTTGTGTTTCTTTGTGACTATGCTGGGAGTATCCTACAAGTATCATGATTTGGTACGATAAAATCTTCAGCTTCAGATAACAAGGGCTTTTTTAACACTAGGTATGGACACTTTTGTGTCATTAGCTGAAGATTTTTCACAGACTAAGTCTTTTTGCCCAAAAATGGAGGGATCTTTAGTGAGTTGATCAACACCCAGAATGTTTTTCTTTTGTATAGAAAATTGTTCACTGATACAATGATTTACTTTATTAGAACTATTTAGCCATGTTTTAGTGATTTCTGTTAGCTCTTTCAGTTCTATTATTAAGTTTTTATTCTCTTTGAGAATTTTAGTTTTTACATGCTGCATGGTATAAAAATCAAGTTTTGCTTGTTTTAGTACCAAAAGTCGTTCCTTGCATGTTTTTAGTTCTTGAACAAGATTTCTATGCTTTATCACAAGATTTTTTATGTGCTCTTTAACATAGTTAAGATCAATACATAAATAATCAAGAAAAGATTTTCTCTCATCATTATCCTCCATATTAAGAAGAATGTGTACCTTTCTTATAGAAATCTTTACCCATTAAGCATTTGTAGTACTTTCTTTATCCACCACAAGATTTTCATCATCAGCTAGAGCCATAAGAACCTTTACTTTAATTGTCTCATTTTTCATTGATGGCACATTTTCTTCATCCATTTGTATTCTATAGCAACTTGACCTTTGTTCTTGGACATTGATGATTTAGATGCCGAAGCGTGGAAACCATAAGGACGTGCTAATTTTCTAGCTTTGACTTTATTGTATTTTGCTTCAAAGTCTTTTGAAGGCCTCAATTCTGGTTTGTGCTAAAGGGAATTGAGAAGTCTTGGGTGAGATTTATTTTGAGAAGGTGACTGATATTATGGAACTGAATTTTTATAAAAACAATCTCTTACAAAGTGACACATCCTGCCAATTATTGGCATTTTAGTTTGGTCAGTTTCTTTTTCATGCTAACCTTTGAGTTCCCTTTTGAAGAACCTTTTTAGACTTGGGCTCTTAAAAAGAGCTCATTGCTTGATATCTTCCTAAGGTCATCATGTATCTTGAATGCTTGATTTGTATCCTTATTTATCTCATCAAGACTATATTGAAAGTTCCTAAACAATAGAGGTAGTGGAAGAAAGCAGTTTGCTCGAAAGAAGTTGCGGAGACAGAGTTTCTTCTTTTCAGTCTCGTAAAGTAACTGTCTATTAGGTTTTTTTCATATTTGAGTTTCCCAGATAGAGAAACAAGTTAGATTCTTTCAATGATTTTGTGTTTTGAGACTTTGGCCGAAACGCAGCCCCTTCTTTGGTAACCCATTTATAATAGCAGTATTTATTTCAAGCTTGAAAGTTTGATTTCATTATTACAACTCATTCATCAAAGCTTTATATCTGGTGAAAGTTTGTGTTAGTGTTTCACCTTATTTAATTTGAAGGTGTTGTCACACAACTTTAGGTCCATGACCCTACTTTCTTTTACATCAGAGGGGCCCTCATGATACAGTATCAGGTCATCCCAGGGTTGATTCTGTGTAACCAGATTTATGATAGAATTCATTTGGGTCATTAGAGGACAGAAACATGATGAGACTTTTGAGTCATTGATCTAAGTTAGCAACTTTTCTTTCATCAGAGGTCCATTGTCCTTCAGGCTTCCTTTGACCAGCTATCATAGGGATAAAAGGACCATTTTCAATAATGGTCTTGAATCGAGGTTCAATACCAATCATATGGCACATGAATCTCTTTTTCCAATTGGTGAAATTTTCCACTTCTAGTAAAGGAGCAGCATTTAACTGGCCACCCCTATATTCAAGAGTCTGTTGGTACTTCTGCTGCCATTTTTTAATAGATCTTGCTTTTTAAAAATCTTGTTTGAGCGTTATGTTAAAATCTTTGAAAGTTTTATAATCACACCTTGCTTTGATACCACTTGTGGTCGCCATTGAAATCGTGATAATAAGGTTTATCAGGTTAAAACTAATCATTTCCATGGCAACAAAGTAAGTTTTAACAGATATATATTGAACACTATAATCGAGCAAGATTTGTTTTAAAACTCAAACAAAATTAACCTTTTTTAACGTTATATGGTATCTTATTAGAATCAAATAAAGAATCTATGGACACACTTGATTTGCGGAAGAATAGCAAGGTGAATAGTGAGAGCGTGGAATCGGACAGTTCTGTTTGCGTGGGTGTTGTTATCCGTGTTGTCGTCTAGGGGACTGTGTCCGTGAGTAGCGTGTATGTCGCATGGTGGTTTCCGGATGGTCCCTAACACAAAACGTTCATGTCGACCCCGTGAATAGAAAACAAACAACTTTAACTGGAAGTGAAAGCTTCAGCGTAGTTCTTATTTTGGTTTTTTAGAGATTAATAAATCTTCAATGTGTTTCACATTAATTGGAACGAGATTTAGCATTACTCTCAATATCCCTTATTTTTAATAGGCAAAGTAATTTGGGTTTTAAAGTTAAACCTAGTGATGGTGTCTGCTCATCCAATTGGGTGTGTTGGATTACATTTATGCAAGGTGTCTTTAAAATGGTACTAGGTTCAGTCCTTTAAGGTCTCTACTCGCTGATGTACTCTCCTTATACCAACCTTTAGAAGTATTTATTCCCAAAGATTTGTTATTCTTTTTGGACATAAAAAAATTCTTTTTCCCGCCTTATTATTAACTTCTAGAAGTTCGAAACTTTTGTTGTCATATCTTCTGTTAAGGAGATAGACATCGTTCAGCTTAAAATTGTCTACAACTGAAGCTCTTGCTAAGGTTTTGTCTTTAATTTCTGAATTTTCACATAAACTGAAGTAAAGATGATCTTGATCTTCTAAGTATCTGAAGAACTGAAACTGAACTTTTTTCAGCTTGATTAATACTTAAGGGATTTTATGTTCAAATCTACTGAGAGACTGAAGAGCTCCAGAACTAACCCAACAGATAAAGTACTTACTAGTAGTATCTAAAATACCTAATGAAGTAATGACCCTTTTTGGACGCAAGCAATGTCGGCCAATATATTAACATTCAATTTTAACCTCTGCATGCTATGTTGTGGACGGCGTTTCTTTTATCTTACAATATGGTTATACTTTAAATTGATGGTGCAAAATTATCTTTGTATATGATGATGTGGTTTGGTGGTGCTTGAGGACGTTCATTAGATGGTATTGCATATCCATGTTCTATAAATGGATGTCGCAACATGATCATTTCAATTATGCTATTTCATGAGCCGATGTAAATTACCACCGTGTGGTTTGCAATTTGTAAAACAAATAAAGGATATAGCATTCGATTTTAAATTACCATGATAGGAAAAAAGTTTATCACTAATATATTGTTTTATTCCCAAACTTTGTTTTTGTGATTCTATGTTGGCATTTTCTTTGATGATAAAGTGCTAAACTATATTTAGCTGGGCCCATAATACTAATACCCCTTTAAAAAAAGGTCATATCGTAACACCTTAGGTTTTTTTGGTTTTTTTTATAGTTTTATTTTTTTTTAATTTTTATATTTTTTTTGTTATTTAAAACTGTGAACTAAAAGTGCAGAATATAAATTATAAAGTTTAACAAGTCAAAGTATGAAACTGTAAAAAGAATACAAAAGAAAAAATGATATAAAACTACCGTTATACTGGATGTACAAAGGAATATTTGGTACTTTTTGGTACTTTTTAATGGGCCAAGGTACCAATAATAGCACCCATTTAGCTGTTTCAAAGATTAAGAGCAAGAAACGACTAAAAGTACTTTGTTTAGTATGATGTGTGACTACTAAACCTTAAAAACGGGTAGTAGGTCAAGCTTAATTAGTAATGTAAGTGAATTTCAATACAATGTAATTTTCTAGCGGTCAAGCTAATTAGTAGTAGTGTAGGCTTTTGGTATGATATCACCTTTTTATCATTATTCTGCAAGTAAGAATATATCTGCTTCGAGGGCTAATGAATAGGATATACAGTATTACCTTTATTTTGTCTTTTTTTGTTAACTGGGTTTCGACTCGACATTGCGAGACGACTAATTCCAAGACGACGACCTTTTTGGATAAGCCCGGAGTCGGCGCAAATGAACATCCGTGGCCAAAAAGAGATTAATGTTCTCCCCATTGGATTCGAACCATTGACCTCCATTTTGTTAGGCTGATATTACCGTTGGGTGATCTTTGTGGTTATTACCTTTATTTTGTCAATACACACTAATTGTTAACAGTTAATGAGTAATATGTTAATGTAGGTGATGAGCTTTTTTCTTATTCTTTTCCTTACAAGGAAACTGTAAATGGGATTCTTTGAAAAGTCGAAAGAAAGGTTAGTTGCTTAATGTTCTATACTTGTATATAATGGGTGCCTTTTTAATTAGGCTTTATTATGGAACTGGTTCATGTTATGATGTTCTGCTGCCGATGCAGTAGGTTGTTTAGGGAGTTGTTGATGTGTACATTAGTGCAAACCCTTTTGTCAAATGATGTGGCGAAGACAAGGGTGTTGATGATCAAGCCGTCAAGGTTGTTGGCATCGTTGACACTTTAGACTTCAGGTAAAAATATAACTACTTTTGAATGCTTTTGAAAAATTTGAGGCTTTTGTAGGTTCTTAAGATATTGATTGTAGTTTTTCTAAGATATTGCGCGAAGCGAACTCCACACTAAGGTGTGAATGATCTCATGAGACTTTAGTACAGGATACTAGGCATGAGGTGCAACTTCTTTTTGATATGAAAGTAGTTTATTGCTTATATCAGGAAGTGGCATTAAAACCAAATTATCACCTTAAGCTGTTGAGTTGTTGAGTTGGTTGGCGACTAAAGTTGTCACTCTTCCTCTGGAAAGCTCGCTGATGTTCAGTTGTAACTTTTTTTTCTCTTCCTTCACGTTACAGTCATTTGGTCAATAAAGCTTCTAAGATATATGTAGTATTAGGCAAATATAGTTTTATATTATTAGTCATTTGCCCATTAACCCATACTACAGTGATTATTATGTTGAGTAAAAAAATTAGATTCATTTTAGGTAAACTGGCATCTTGATAATATATGAGGATATATGTGGATCAAATAACTGGTTACTAGTATTTTGTAGTAATATTTAAATGGCCAGAAATTAACTTAAAATTGTGTGGAAACTAATAATCTAAGAAAGACGGAGCAAAAGTGTGTTTACCAGAATGTTAATGTGACTGATATTTGATTAATGGTAGATGGTATCTCATGTACATGGTGCAATTTTTCCATCAAAATTCGGTTCATTAGTAATTTGCCTCATTTTTACACTTTGTGCAACCCGCGACACCCCACAGTTTTTATATAATGCTTGTTCTTTAACCTGATAATTTTGCTATGAAGATCTTTGTTGATTGTGCAGTTGCTTGAGACTGGGACCGTGCGGCTTAATCATCTTCGTGATCGAACAAGTGAGACTATATGTAGCGGTTTCAAGTGTAAAAATCAAGAAGGGTCTAAAAGTGCTCTATTACGACTAAGATGGCAAATACAACAATTTCACAAATCTACAAAGAAGTGCTTTAAATATTAATAGCCAGGTACTCGCGCGATGCGGCGGTGGTACCCGTGTGATTACATTTTTCGGCGATAACAATGTCTTTTTGATAAATTGCTTTTATAGAAGGAAAACAAATGTCCCATAAAGGTTATTAATTGAAAATTAACTTTTTTTTCTTATTAATTTAGTAACATTATAAAAAGCTTTTATAGTAGGGTACTTGCGCGTTACGACGACGGGCACATTGTAATCAATTTTTTTCAGTAACCATGGTTTCTGACCTTTTGGCCGAATAATCCTCTAAATGAAATTTACAAATTATTAGTTATATTATTAAAATACCCCTTACTAAAAAATACAATTAATATAACACATGGTACAAAACAATATGCATAAATCATATTATCATTTTTTTCTCTTTAAAACACCAATAATGAAATTTACAATTCATTAATGATATTTTTATAATACCCCTCACTCAAAAGTATACTTAATATAACACATGATACAAAATGATAATGCATAAAATCATCTTATATTTGTTTATTCTTTAATACACAACTAATCGAAATTTATAAATCACTAAGCGGGTCATAGAAACCAATCTTTTATGTAGTTAGACTTTTTGACACCACCTTTTTCGACCATGCAACCGACCACTATTTACGACCACAACTTACCAATATAGACACCACTAGATGGCGTTAAAACCACTACTCTTTATGTTTAAATGTTATATAATATTACACGTCCAAAACAACTAGCAATAATGGTGATCAATTTTTTCGTTATCGTCGTTAGCACCGTGTTGCACGAGTTGCTCTACGCATGTCTACCATTTTTTTATTAAATAGTGTGCGGTAAAATTGTTCCCTAAAGTCATCGACATGCATAAAGTTAGCATCGCGAGAAACATATAATCGCTTAACAAAAATTTTGATTACAGGGTGCCCGCCGTCGTAACGCGCGGGTACCCTGCTATAAAAGTTTTTTATAATGTTAATAAATTCATAAGAAAAAACAAAATAATTTCCAATTAATAACCTATGTTGGACATTTTTTCCCTTTTATAAAATTAATTCATCAAAAAGATTTGCTATCATCGAAAAATATAATCACACGGGTGCCCGTCGTCGCATCGCGCGGGTACCCGGCTAGTATCATTAATGAATTGTAAATTTCTTTTAATGATGTTTTGAAGAGGAAAAAATAATAAGATGATTTATGCATTATTGTTTTGTACCATGTGGTATATTAATTGTACATTTTAATAAGAGGTATTTTAATAATATCATTAATGATTTGTAAATTTTATTTAGTGTGTGTTTTGAAAATAAAAAAAAAGATTATTTATGAATTATTGTTTGTACATATGGTATATTAATTTGTATTGATAGAGTATTTTAATGATATCATTAATGATTTGTAAATTTTATTTAACAAGATTTTAAAAAAGACAAAAAATATGATTTATGTATTATTGTTTTGTACAATATGGTATATTAATTGTATTTTTAGTAAACAGATATTTTAATAATAACATTATTTATATGTGTTGAGTTAATATATTGTGCATTAAATAGTTGTAAATGTTAACATAAGAAATCACTAACTAAGATGATCCGGAGGTCGGGGAGGATGAAACAAATAAGTAGTCATATTATTGATAAGATGAGAGAAAAGGGAAAGATGTGTGTGTGATAGAAGAGAGAAACACACACACACATCTTATGTGAAATGTTACAAATGAATCATCACCCTCATATGGAAGTATAGGAGGGGTATTTATAGGTCTTGACACAACTAGCTTATACAACTTGTCATTTCTAGTCTCTACGTGTCAAGCCTTTTATGAACTAATGTACTCTATAAACCCTAACAATGGCGACAAAAAAACCCTCCTCTCAAATCTGATCATCTAATTCTTTTTTCCTTTGATCCGTATAACAATCGTGTTTAATCTATTAATCTTGTGATTATATAGATCTAACATGGTTTTTATCTGGTTGATTGTTCTATAGGTTAAAGATTTAGATCATTTTTTAAGGTTTTTTGTAAATCGCTGTTTTCCTTTTAATCCTAATCATTTCAGCAAATGGAAGTCGGTTAGATCTGCTTGGGTGTTCTATTTAAGCCTTCTTCTAAGGCTCTCGTTTGAGATAGATGGGGATCTCATTGTTCTTCTCTTGTTTTCTTTGTTTCGCTAATTAGGGTTTTTAGGGTTTTTTAGGGTCGATTTTTGTGATGCTTTTATGCTTTTGCTGTGATTTGGTTTCGTGTATAGGATCATTCAAAAGGTTCATAAAGAGGGTGAGAAATTACTATGTAGTATTGCATCAAGAATGAATAAGATGACAGGTAAGGGAGACGCTGGTGTCTCCCTACCACGAACGTCGGTTAAGGGTTCTCAAAACCCTAATTCGGAGTTGGACTATACTAGGGTTTCTGAGGTTCCAATAATCGATCATATGGACGCTCTGCATTCGGAGGGTAATTCATGGTTGATTAATGAGACTAATGTTGAGACATTATTTGGGGTAAAGTTTACTTCTCAAAGTGATATTGAGGTTTTTTTATGAGTATTAAGGAAGGGAAGTATGCGGATATTTTGTCTACAATGTCTTCTGCTGACATTGATGCTGCTGTGAATGCGATTGAAACTATTGGGACGAAATTTTAGGTTGATGTGAGTAACTCTTCTCATTTGGTTTCTCCGTCTACTACTATTAACGTACCCCGTGAACTAAATAGTATTGATGTTGCTGCCACTTTTAAAGTTCCATCATCAATTGTTGGTGACTTGCACAAGTTAATTAATGATATTGAAGCTGGTAAACATAATGAGTTATTATCTGGGATGACCAATGATGATCGTATGGAAACCTTGGATGCTTTAGGTTCTATATGTAATTCAATTCAGGCTAATCGTAATAATGCTTATGTTATCCCTTGTAAGGTTTCGCATGTAGATGATTCAATTAATCTTAATGTTGATGAATTCACAGTACCTAGTAACTTTATTGTTCAATCTGTAAACATCAATACCAAGTCATGATCCTATGCTGGAGCTACGGGTGCAAGTGTAAAGGAGCAACCAAAAGTTAATTCCAACGTTCGTACCTTGGTGGTTGGTCTAATTTTTGATGGTGTTAACGTCTCTATTCCTCGTAAAGTTGTCAAAAAGGTTAGTACTCTCTTTGAACACACTCTATATGGCTACTTTATTGGAAAGAGAATGGTGTTTCCGGTGGTTGAATACTATGCTAGGAACAACTGGGCGGAACATGGGCTGAAAAGGATTATGATGAATTCCAAAGACTTCTTTTTCTTTAAATTTGATTCCCCAGCTGGTTTAGAGGCTGTTCTAGAGGGTGGTCCCTGGTTGATTCGGAAATCTTCGATCATTCTCAAGAAATGGTCGATGGATACTAGATTGCTCAAAGAAGAATTGACTCGCATTCCGATAAGGGTAAAATTGCATGATGTTCCTATTTAAGTTTTTGAAGAGGATGGTATTAGTCTAATTGCTACGTTCATTGGTAAACCTGTTATGCTTGATTTATATACAAGCTCCATGTGTAATGAATCGTGAGGTAGGAGTAGTTTTGCTTGATACTTAATTGAGGTTAATTCAGAGGTTGATCTTGTGGATGTTGTTACTATTGGTATTCCATCTCTTTCTGAAGATGGTTTTACCAAAGAAACCATCCATGTTGAGTATAAATAGAGGCCACCCGGATGTGATATATGTAAGATTTTTGGTCATGTTCATGACTATTGCCCTAAAAAGGTGATGACTCCTCCTATTGTTACTACTTCTAATGTTATTACTCTGATGTGTGCTAAAACACACATCGTTTATACCCCGTAAAACACTAATAATCAGACTAAAAATGCTAAAATATTCTTAATTATATTGCAAATATGTTTGTTTGGTATTTTATGTCTTGCAGGTAAAAATGATTGAAAACGAAGCAAAAAACGGGTAGTTACGGGTTCGTCGCGATCAAGAGTGCCTATTATTCAAAATCAAGACAAATTCGTGAAAAGTCCTCGAGCATGCCATTGGAAAGAACATGGAAAAATGAGTCCAACGGTTCCCTCGGATCTTATTGGGCCTGCCCGTAACCCATTTTATGGGCCGGACCAACCCAAGCCCAACTTAAGCCCAAAAGCCCAAACAAAAAGCCCAACAATGATGTATTAAAATTTAAATTGTGAGGTTGTGATGCATGCATGACATCAGCTCATATGCAATGGAATTTAATTCCTTTGATAGTCACGTGATGCTCCACTAGGGGGGAAGGGACGAATGAAAATCTTATACGTGGCGGGGCTATATTTATAAACTCATTTCATTTGAATTAGAACGAGTGTGGATGCAGAAAAAATTATCCAAGGACTATTTATCCTTGCGTACAACTGAACCATTCCAGATGGCCAGCTGGGCGTCAAATAGGTGTGGATCTCATTTATTGCAAATACTCAATCCGTATGTACGAGGATTCAAAGCAATGATTGGTTACTTATTTCACTAATGATTGGTCGAAATTACCATTTCACCCCCTTGGACCCTATAAAATACCACTCGCCTCCCCTCATTTTCTTCACCTAGGAATTTTAGTTTTTAGTTTAGATGTTTTAATTTTTAGCTTATAAAAGTTTAGTTGTAGCTTATTTTAGTTTTCTGGCTTATTGTACTCAACTTATTTCACAAGCTTATTCAGGTTTTGTAATAAGAATGGTTTAAGTTTAATGGAAGTATGGTTTTCCTATTTTCGTTGCTTATTTGTTTGTTTAAATGATTTCGCATGTATGCTTATCTAATAAGCTAGTCTAGCGAGCTTATTCCCTCTGCTTATTTCTTTCAAAATCTTTTAAAAGCTTAAATATGGTCTCCTATAAGCTCTCTTAAGCTTACATGATTCAATCTTATTAGCTTTAAAGAAATTTCATTGGAATAAGCTCGAATAAGCTCAGATTTAACTTATTTTTGCTCTTTTATTGTTCTAGTGTTATTAGAAGCTCATATTTTCTGATAAGATAAGCTTCTAAATAGCTTATTTTGTTTAACGTGAGCTTAAATTGTTAAATCAAACATTCGTGAGCTTATTTGCTTATTTGTTTAGAAGTTTGAGTAGTTAAATTCTTATAGCTTATTTTAATCCTTTCTCATTGTTTTTCGTTTGTTTATTGATTAGGATGATTGCTTATTTCGCTTAGGTATTAGCTTATTAAGTAGTTCTAATTTTGGATCTCGTTTAGCTTAAATCGTGATAGCTTATTATCTTGATTTTGAGTTTTTGCTAGTTCTAAGTGCTTAGTTCGATATTAGAGTTGCTTATCTGGTATTTATATTATTTCTGGCTTATTGTGAGTGCTTATTTGAGCTTAATAGTTATTCCTTTCATTTAAGAAAGGCTTGAGCTTATTCGATTTTAATTTTGTTTTGTTTTCGTTAGGTTTAGTAATCTTAGTAGCTTATCTCATCGTGCTTATTTAATTTTAAGTTCAAACTTTAGTAGCTTATTACGTAAAAGTGCTTATCTGTGTTTGGCTTATTTTGGAAAAGATAGAGCTTAATTTGCGTTGAATCTAGAACTGTGCTTGTTTATTTTGAATATTGGTCCTTGATTGGATCTTGGATAGTTTCTGGTTGCATTTGGTTTGTATGATTTGGGCCTATGACTTATCTCTTGGGATTTCGGTTGTAATGGAACTTTGGCCTGTTATTCACAAGTAGGGTGCGTTTAGTTTAGTTCATTTTAGGGCCTTAGATCGGTTTGTAGATTTTTCATTGGGCCGTGTATTTTTGGACTTGTGCAAACAAAAGTATTGAAAGATTGATATTGTGTTATAAATTGTTTTGTTAACAATTTGTATTTTTGTGATTTACTTTTGGTACCGGTCAACTCATGAGGTGTGAAGCTTAAGGGTTTATTTAGCTAGACCGAATTTGATTATTTGCTTTAGCTAAATAAATCGGGTGGTATTCGTTTATTTG
>BQNB010164158.1:0-14363 GCA_026074375.1 Tanacetum coccineum
GGTTAGCTACTCCATTATTATTTTTCATCTTTTAGGGGTTTGTAGCAACTCTTGTTTCTTTTAATCAAAAGTTCTTTAATGTTTAATTTTTCTTTTTGCCATTGATCTTGTGAGTTCATCCATGGAATGATCTATATGCCCTGGTTTTTCGTTCATCTTTTTCATGCTAACAACTTGGTGAACCAAGACCTCTTCACTATCCCATATACTCACAGGGTGATGATTGGGATGCAAAAGGGTATCAGCATCATACAAAACAGGTTGAGCACGCTTGGCCATATAACCTAGACCTGGGTTACGGGTGCCTAGGATGTCCTTGTGCAAGTCATTGGTTGCCTTTTTAGGTTTCTTTGAAAGCATGGGAATAGTTTGTGTTGGCATGTTAAATCTTTGCAACATATCTCTTGCAACAAACTGTCTTGCAGCTTCAGCATCTAACACATCTCCTTTCTCTTTAGCTTCTATCAGTAACGCTTTATCTTTGAAGTACTGAGAGTCCATCTTTCTCTTGGGTTCTTTACACTGCCTAGCAACATGTCCTTCTCCTTTGCAGTTGTAACATATCACCTTCTTGCCTCGAGTACCTGTATTACCATTATTACCTGGAGCCTTCCTCTGAACTGGTGATGTGACCATCATGCACCGTAGCATGAGTCCTTGAGTTGGAGGAAGTCCAGAGCTGGTTGTTGGTGGGTGGAAACTGCTTTTAGAAACCACTTAAGAGATTAGCAATCTGAGTCATAGTGGCCATCAAAGCGTCATTCGGAGACTGAGCAGTAGGTTGAGGACTAGGAGTTGAGGGTGATGAAAGAGCAGGTGCAGATGTGGTGTGAGCAACATAGGCCAGTGGATCAACAATACTTGTAGACTGCTCCTGTTTCTTGAGAGTCTTTTTGGCATGAGGCTCGTAGGCTTTGAGATGAGTATAGATCTGAACATAAGGTGTGGTTGAGATATCCATGTTCTGTTTGACATTAGTCACATACTTTCCCCAATAAGCCGGAAGGTTGTTGACAAACTTGGTGTTCATCTGATGAGTTGGAATGTTGAGCTGAGTAATCTTCATGTCATTCACAAGCTTGTGGAAACGCACAAAGTAGTCATGAATTGATTCGTTTCCAATAGCACGAAAGCGTTCGTACTCATCAAACAGATCTTCCTTCCTTTGTTGAATAGTCCTACCTGATCCTTGCATGAGCATCTCCACATTATCCCAAATCTCCTTTGCAGTGCTTGTTTGATTGAGGTTGTTGAAGATGTGTCTGGGAAGACCTTGACTAAGAATGATTTCAGCTTGAGTATCAGCCATCTCAAGTTTGTTTTCCTCTTCACTGAATTCAGAATCAAGTTTCTTCCTCGGTGCAGGCACAATAGTAGAATCAGTAGGTGGAGGATCAGTGATCATAGGGTGAGGTGTAGGTCCATTCTGGATAGATTTCCATATCAGCTTGCCATTGGGTTTGCCTCGAATGTACCTGTGTATACGAATCTTCCAAGAATCGTAGTCACTTTCAACCAACATAGGTGGACGAGTATCGGTACCCGCTGCATTTGTTTCTTCATTGGATCCCATTTTAATTTAAGTATGAATGAACGGATCGCAAGTGATTGTTGATTTGTTTGATTTGTGTTTATGTTTTTGTTGTTGTTTGATTATTTAGTTCGGTTTAAGAGGGATAGCTTGTTCGGTTGTCTAGTTCGGTTGACCAAGAAAACACTCGTTCGATTCTTGTGGCTTAAGGCTCGTTCGGTCCTTAAAACATCAACTCGTTCGATCCTAGCGAAAATGAGCTCGTTCGGTTCAACGAAAGTCAACTCGTTCGATCCTAGAGAAATCGAGCTCGTTCGGTGCACAAAGTATAAACTAGTTCGGTCCTCAAAGGATTTGCTAATTCGGTCCTTGAAGGTTTTGCTAGTTCGATCCTCCTAGTTCGATCCCCACTAGATCTCTTGTTCGATCCTCCTAGTTCGATCCCCACTAGATAAGTGAGGATGAGTGGTTAAGGGAGTCCTTAAAAAAGTTGCCTATAAAATCTAAGAAAGGTCAACAGTCTAGTAGGAAAGAAGTAGGGCAATCAAGTAGGAATGGTTCAGGTAGTGAGAATGGTTCAGGTAGTGATTCTGGTTCAGATAGTGAAGACAGTGACTATTTTTTGTGGATGAAGAGAACTTGATAGAGGATATCCTGGTATAGATTTGATATGGCTAGTTTTAAGAGACACATAGATCCTGGGGTAGAATGGTTAGGATGTAAAGAGAATGTGTTAGAGGAGAATGAAGTGTTTGAGTTAGAAGAGGTTGATCATGAGGAATTTGATAGTAGAAGTGATTCAGATGAAGGTGTTAGGAGAAAAGCATTAAGGAAAGTTGCTAGGATGAATAAGGCAATACAGGGTAAAGGAGAAAGAGTTTATAAAGAGGATTTCTTTCTAGGAGAACAGTTTGCTACTAGTAAACTAGTTAAGGATAAAGTCACTAGAGTATCTGTGGAACAAAGAAGACAATTATCCTTGAAAAAAAATGACAAAGGGCAAAGGTGAGTGGTTGTTTGTAAAGGCCAAGTTCCAGATTTTGCTAACAATGACATGGGAAGTGTTATACCTTTTACTGGTGATCAAAATGGCCCAATTAGTAAAGTAAAGCCCAAGTCCATTTCTAAGAAAGAGAAAGTGGCAAAACCTAGGGAATCTTATGCTTGTCCTTGGGCTATGCAATGTCCAAGTTGCCCAATGAGACACCATGGTAAAGTCGTCAAACCCTTAAGGATACTCACACATGTCTACAATCAAGAATAGTATCAAAATGCACAGCAACTTTTCTTTCTAAGGATGTAGAGGAAACCATTAAACCAAATGACAAGATTACTTTGAATACCCTTAAGGATCAATTGCAGAAAAAGTTTGAAGTAGGAGTATCAAAGCAGAAGGTGTTCAGAGCTAAAAAAATGGCTTATGAAAGAGTTGTGGGAAGCTATAGCCAGCAGTATGCACACAGTTAAGAGATTACTGTTAATGGAATTGAAAGAGAAGAAAACCAGAACACTACAGTTAAATAGAGGTTGAACCACCTAGAAGATCCAGACAGTGAAGAGAAGAAAGTTTTCAAGCGGATCTACATAGTTTAGGAACCTTAAAAGATGGTTTCAAAGCTGGAGGAAGGAGATTTCATAGGTCCTTGATGGTTGTTTCTCTGTCTGACTCATACCCTGGCCAAATTCTAACTTACTGCTGTATGGGAGTAGACCCCAAACAATGGGTCTACCACATGCATATTATATGCTGTAGTTTAATCTGAAAGCAAGGATTCCATGGAAGTGGTTCCTTGACTACTATTGCCTAGGTGATGATCTGAGCTTTTCAAAACACAACTTCACTTTTATATCTGACAGGCAAAAGGTAATTTTCATACTTAAAACTCTTTTTTAAATGTGTTGTATATATACTAGTTTTCTCATATATTCTGTTATACATTAGGGTGTGATACCAGCCATAGCAGAGAACTTTCCAAATGCAGAACATAGGTTTTGTCTCAAACACATTTATGATAATATGAAATTGTCTTGGAGAGGTAAGTTTTACAAGGAAATGTTATGGAAATGTGCCACTGCTTCCACCATTCAGAAGTTTGATAAAAGAATGGAAGAAATGAAAAATCACAACTTAGAAGCTTATGAATGGTTGAGGAAGATCCCACCACAACACTGGGCTAGGTCTCACTTTACAGGTACAACTTGTATTATTTTTGTATTGCATTAAGGGTTATGTCTAACTATGGTGTGATTGTATTGCAGGTAGGGCAAAAAGCAATATTCTTTTGAATAACTTGTGTGAAGTTCTAAACAGGCAGCTTCTAGATGGAAGGGACAAGCCTATTATCACTTGTCTAGAATACATAAGGGAATACCTTATGAAGAGAATTGTGAATGTTCAGAAGGTGCAAGACAAGTGTGATGGACCTTTAACACCAAGTACTGCAAAGATCTTTAAGCTTATTGTAAGGGCTGCTGCAAAGTTGAAGGTAAGTATCTAAACAATGAAAATTTTTACTTGCAAAGATCTTTAATCTTGTGTTAGATTTACTTATTGGATGTAATTTTGCTAGGTTGAATGGAATGGTAGTGACTTGTATCAAGTAACTTGTCCTTGGGGTGATCAATTTGTGGTTAATCTGAGTGAAAGAGTATGTAGTTGTAGGAAATGGGAATTGAGTGGAATACCCTGCACACATGCAGTTGCTTCTATATGGGATCAGGCAAATAATGGGATAGATACTGGAATACCAGAGTCTTATTGTCTTCCAGTTCATTGGTTAACAACATGGAAAGAGATGTATAAATTTAAGATAAATCCAGTGAATGGACCACAGGGTTGGAAGAAATCAGATGTGCCAACAACCATTATCCCACCAAAACCTCACCCACAGATTGGCAGACCCCCTAAGAAAAGGAAAAAGAGTGCAGCTGAGCTTGCAGAATGAAATTGATGAAGTCTAAGAAGCTGACAAAGATAGGAAAGAGTGTTACTTGCAAATCGTGTAAGCAGGTTGGTCATAATTCAAGAGGCTGCAAGAGTAAAAAAGGGGGTGGTTCACAACAAGCTGGTGTTGCTGGTCATGGAGATGCTGCTCATGGTTCACAACAACCTGGTGTTCATGGTTCACAAACCACACAGAGTACACCACAAGCTAGTTAAGTTATGTACTTGTATGTGTTGACTATCTAAGGTGAAACACTATGTCTATTTCCTTTGGTACTTTAAGATGTAAGTTAAGTGTTGATATTTGACTTTGTATAGGTCAAACACTGGTTTTTTACCAACTATCTTTAATGAAAGTGTTTGGTTGGTTGATTGTTATGAATGTGTTGTTACATGCATATTCTTCCTTTTTACAACCCATTTTACTTAGGATTTTGTAAATCGCTAACCAACTGCATATAGGTTACCTGCATACTAAAACACCAAATGCATAACACTGAATTAAGGTGTCTTCCAGTTGCTTACATACCATAGAAATAGAGTTAAAAAAGGACATAACTTAAGACATTACTTAAGACATAACATAAGACATAAAGTAGCAATTACATAACAACTTGCAACCACATCATGGAACCACAACCTGCAACCACAACTTCAATGCTTCATAGGAGGCTTCTTTCTTTCTCAACTTTTTTCTCAAATCCAAACCCATGTCAAGGTAATTGCAAAGACCCAAACAGCAACAGGTAATTGTAGGGCTTTTCTAAAACCTTTTGAGATCCCATAAGCCCTTACCAAATGGAACAAACGTTCAAACTGGGAATGTGTCTTGATAAAATAGCAGGTCATCATCCTTGGTGGTCATGACCTCGTCCTTGGTGGTCATGACCTCATCCTCATCTTCTTCATCAGTACTTTCATCTTGCACCCATGTGTTCCAGTAATCATAATCAGCATAATACTCATCAGTACTTTGATACCCATACATCCTTATCAATTCTGGGTGGCAGGGTCGACTCTTAAAGCTTTCAGCAATCCTTGGGGTAACATCAGGCCTTGGCCTTTCAGGTGACCCAAATGGAGGAACTAAGGATTTAGAAGACCCCACATTACAACATATCCTATCAATGATTAACAATGAGGATTAACAAACAATAAGAATAGCAAAAAGACTTACCTGGTATTTTTTCTATTGCCTTTGCCTTGGTCATATTGATCAAACAAGAGAATAAGTGAAAACCGTCTAGGGTTGGGGTGAAAGATGATATTATGGGTTATTGCCTATTTTATAAGGAAAATGTAATGGGGTGGGTTGGATAATAAATAACTTCACCAACCATGCAAAATCCTTGCTACAAACTGAGATTCAAAAAGATATACATACAAACAAAATACAACTAATGTCATACATTTCCAAACCATAATCTCAGCTACATTTCCAAACCTATGTCAGCTACATTTCCTATGTCAGCTACATTTCCCAAACTCCCTTCAGTGGTTACATGCAAAATCCCATGCTACAACACCTGAGATTCAGAAAGATATGCATAGAAACAAAATACAACTAATATCTATTATGGTACAGGGTATCACAGATGATACTGCACCATATCTCTATCAACTCTAATATCAACCTGATGGTAGCTTCCCAAGCTACATTTCATATGTCATCTACATTTCCAAACCATAATCTCCAATACTCCTTCAGTAGTTACCCCTCACTGAAGAAGCAGAGGAGAACAGGATATAGACCTACCCAAAGTAACAAACACATCTTTCCAAATTCACCAACCATTTTTATTCAAGTTAAACTACTGTTAAACCAATTCAATTCCAACAAAACACAAACATTTTATTCAATTCAAACCAGTTACATTACAATGTCATACATTGTTACCAAAGTCAAGAACAATACACAAAAACACACTACTAACAATATCCTATCATAAATTTTGAATTTTGACTTAATAAAAGTGAATTCAGACTTCAAATGCTTCTCACCGAATGAGTTGTTGGAAACCACCCCACTTGTGCCATCCATCACATACCAACATAGGCATCCCTGTTCATATAGCCTCTCAATGCTTTGTTCATCCACATGTAGTGAATAAACCAAACCTTATGTAGTAGTCACTAGGAAGTTTCAAGATCCAAAACCCATTAAAACACCACACTTCTTTGATTTGTCACGAATTGGGTGCATCCTCTAAACCTTCTAAACCAGGTTATTCAGTGGTCCAAGCAGTTGAATGTGAATATGGTGTGGAGGATTGTCAGTCACAATCGGTTATGTTTACTAACAACTGATTGTAGCGTCGTATGAAGGAAGAAGATGATGAACTCATCTTGATTGGGGTGTGTGAATTGAAACACTAATTTGTGTGTGTGGGAGGAAGAAGATGATGAAGATGATGAACCCTAAGAGGGTATAACAGCCGAAAATACCCCCACTTAACGGGATTGACTAACAAAAGTTAGTCAGAAGGACCAAACCCGATACGGGTCAAAAGATTAGGGACTGGATCCGTTAAAAAAGTTTCGGAGGGACTAAATCCGTTATACCCGACAAATATTAGGGACGAATTATGAAATTAACTCTTAATTAAATCTAATACTAACATAATACAATTAAATTGAAAGAAAAGGCATCGATCGTCGTTGTTGTACCTCCCAAATTCCCAATCTAGCCTATTTGTGTAGAAAAGACTAAAAGAGTGTGCCTCCCAAATCTCAATCTCTACACACATCATCTTCAAGATAAAATGTACTGTGTAAGGTACCTATTAATTAATAACTATATTTATTAATTATTCTTAATTGAGAAAGAGCTAATTTTATGTATAAAAATATATGTCTTTGTTTAGGCTTGGAACTTTTATCATATGTCTAGAATAATATTTCGTGGATTGATGATGTAGTATCTTGAGACACTTGCAATTTTACTTTGTCCCTTCGACCTTAGTTCTTTAAGAGTTGGAAAATGACCCGCGCGTTGCGCCAGAGGCCAACATGTTATTGCAGCGTATGCCAAAACTGCTACTTTCATATATGCGTTATGACAACCTGAATACACAATCAGTCTACAATGTTTTATTACATTGTAAAGAACCAATATTCCTTGTAATTTATCTAAAAAGTTATTCATTGTTTCATTGCGCCTTAGTTTACGAACCAACATACATTGCAAAGAATACATAGCTCAGGTTTACATCGCATCTCAATTTATTCTTGTCACTGTTGTAATTTGTAAACACACACATATATATATGAATCCTTTGTATTATGAAAAATAAATTCTGCAATAACTTCTGATTATAGCCTAACGGTCAAATGTGCGGTGAAGTTGTATGTTGTGGCAACTTACTCCAGGTTTTGGATGTAGATGGTTCTTCTCACTTTACGTTTCCTTGTAGCATTTCCAGTTACCATCAGGCCTGTTACTCCATGTATACGCCCGATATAGTCTAGTTGCAGAACAAAAAGGGATTTAATACCTATGAGTAGTGCGATTTCCGCATCGGCTCTTGATTCAATTTCATTCAGCACGGCACATTTAAAATAGTATTCAGGGAAAGCGGCAGCTGGTATGTTTTGAAATGGGATGTATTTCCCAAAGATTAGGGAAGTCCGATTGTCTATGGTTTATTCTCATTTCGTAGTTTCCTGAGAACTAAATCCTAAGATCCTGTATGTAGTTCCGAGTAGCTGGTCAAAGTAATCGGTGTCTTTAACATCCATTTCAACTTGAAGCGCACCACATTGCAGAAATTAGGAGTAAATTTTCAGGAGTATTCATCTGGATAATGGTAAAATATTAAGTTCATGACCATACCTATTTATCTATCGGTATGCATCGAATTCAGGTACTACTGCTACCAATTTTTCGGTGCCTTGGATGTTGCGTCTGAGGTACCAGCTAAGTATCTTCTTTGCAAAATGGTTTATCCAACACAGAGATATGAAGCGACGATATAGCCATAGAGCCTAAATGTAATGAAAAAAAACAATTGTTTATTATCAATGGTCATTTATATAGATCAACTACGTATCGTAATAAGATTAGACGTACCAATCTTGTTGCCACATCTGCAGCCTCGTCACCAAGATAGAAGGTATCAGCATCAAACGCAGATGTTACCTTCTCATGTGTGATACCTATGATAATAGCCTGTGTGATTAGTCCAACGCTTTCTAAGTGATGTATGTAACAAAATGGTGTAAGCCATATGTTTAGCTTATTTTCAGCTTTTCTTTTAAATTTATGAACTTGTATCACATCTCTAAATAAGCTAACACAAACACCCCGTTTGATATCATTTTCAGTAAGAAAAATGCAGCAGGGCATAAAATAAACATCAGCAAGCCTTGCGTAGGCAGCCCACTTTCGCGTGACAGTTTAGTGGGTGATCATGCTGCTATTTGATAAGTATTTTTTGAAGTTTGTTTGAGACCTCATTGCTAGAATCATTGATATCCTTGGAATCTGATCTTTCGGCGGGCAAAAAGATCACATCCAATGAGAAATACGGCCTTTGACCTTGAACACGTACGGGACCGTGTCATTATTGACTGCATCGCTGACCTTAGCTCTAGATGAAGTCATGACAAACATTTGGTTATTACCCCGAATAATCTCCATGAAATGCGTGTCTCTATCGAGTTCTTTAATGACCTCGGGAGGGTATCTTCAAAGTGGTAACCAAACCCAATGACCTATATATGTCCATATATGTTGGATGCAAACCTGTTGGAAGGATACACTATCACTAATACATATTTACACCTAAATGAGTTACAAATATGATATTTATATGTATGACAGACCTTGTGAAGATGTCACACCAATGGATTTTTTATCACTATTGGAGCGTTTTGTCGAGGACCTTATGAAGAGAATGATGCACCAACAATAGCGTGATCATTAACAGGAACATTTTGATTTGAGAATACCTATATGTTTGAACGCTGAAGACACCCCGGAAGAAGTGATGGAAGCTGAAACTAAAAATAAAATACATGGAAAGTGGAAACTGACATGAGAGCATGAATTTAGGAAAACCTATTATGAAATGAACAAATATCAATTGAAAACTCTATACATATTTAGACTAACATAAACAAATCACATCAAATCAATTTCTTTTTTTTTTGGTAAATCCTTAATTTTTCAGTATCCACTTTTGGAAGATACCCATTTAAGTTGAATAGCCTCCTGTAAAACCTGAACTATTATGGCACGCCTCTAAATTTTGGTTCTTTTTCAATAGTATTTAGTTTGTGTGTTTCTAATAGATATCAATAGGTGTATCAGTATCTATAAATAACTTGAAACACAACTACGAACCCTATACCAAACATGAAATTTTGTTATAGATGAGATACAATTTATATGAATAATTTAAACGAAGTATGTGATTGTTACCAAAGTCACTACACAAATCAATACCTCTAAATTTTGTTTTTTTATACCTGTTTCTTCCTTTCTATCTCCAAAAGGCCCGAACCATCGGGATACCAATTGTTCCAGGTGTTTGTATCCTTGTCAAGTTCCAAAAGAAATACAATCCAACATCAGTGCAACCGAAATCTGTGGGAAAAAAATTATCACGTCACTTTAAAAAAGAACTCGCATCTAAAGAAAAGCAACTTTTTATACCTTTTTCCCAAACTGAAGTCGCTAAAAGATAATGAGTTTGCATCTCTTATAAAACAACTAAAGAAGCTCTTTTACCTCATCAAGCAATTTCGGTAAACATCTGCATTAAAAAAACCACATCACTTTCTAATCTTTTTAGCTCTTTTATTACTATGTTGGAAAAAAAAACTACTTGCAATAAACTGGCATTTTGTTGTGGACCCTGTTGCTCTCAATCTGTATGCACATAAAAGAGAGTCAGTTCCCGGTCTAGAAGTGATTACAGAGATCCAACCTATCATCATTACATCACATTGCCTAATTATAAATTAGTATCTACCAAAACACTTCAATTGATCTATCCATTTCAATAAGGACGCAACACAACACAGATTCATGTCACATATGGTTTTCACTTCTTTATTAATTCACACGTGACAATCATCAAACAATCGTAACCCTCTTCTTTTTTAATCTAAATCGACGACATGTGTAGAACAATAACTTTTTTTATTCAAAATCAAACGGGCCAAAAAAAAGGATCAGCCAATAAGCGAATCCAAAGATACCCCTCCTACGGCCAACCAAACACCCCATCCTTCAAACCCTAACCAATGAAAATAGATCAAGCTAAAATTTAAGAAACCTTCGAATCAGAATACATAAGCATAACTTTGATTTAGATACAGTAATTTTGAAGACTTAATTATAAACTAAAGTTGATGTCTTATAATTTTAATTTAAATCCTTTATCTACCTTTAATCTTACCTGCATCTTTGTGTGGAATAGGTATCACCTCGGATTCCCGTCCGATTGGTTAGAATAGAAAACGATGATTTAATGGTTGGTAGATTTCTCCGAAAGTGGTTTATCTTCTTTCTTGTTGATTTATATATGGGTTTCTCTCAAAATGGGAAGAAACTACCAGAATATACAAGAAAAGATGTGGTAGAATATATCTGATTAGCTGGGCCAAGACCACGTATGGATGCACAGTAATAATTGGGCTAAAACAATAGCCCAGTGAAAGTCAGCCCAAACACTCCTTATTTTGTCTCCACTCTTCATGCTCTTTAGGATATAGCGAGTTGGAAAATGACCTGCGCGTTGCGGCGGGGGCTAACATGTTAGTGCAGCGTATTTTCATATTCCTAGTAGTAGTGATACAAAAGGTGGAATGTAGGTGTGCACATATAAGTATAATGCGATAGTTTACTCAAATGTTCCTAACTGGACAGAGAAATTATAGAACAAACGGTAAATTCAATAGAAACAAAGAAAACTATAATAGTTCTGGTTATAGGTCAATAATAGAAACTTGGATACATAAGTATCATTCGGCAAAACTGATTCCTTTAGGATTGAATCAATGTTAATATCACGAACCGACCAAAAATATCTACGTTTGTTTAACTATAACTTCTCTTGAGTTTTTTCAACTTCGAGGAAAATCATTTAGTGAAGGCAACAGTTACCAATGATAAAAAAGTGGCAGGAAATAGAGATCGAGAAGCTTAAAGGCCGTTCCTTTTGCTTCTTCTCCAACGGTCAGTTTTCCAGACTCGGTCTTTTGCTGTAGGAGATGGTGGTGGTGTTCCTGTTTTTGTTAGGAGGTTATTATGCAGTTAAATTTTAGCATAGTCTGCATTTGCTTTTGGAAAGTAAATGTTAAAGTAAATGTTGTAACCTGGGGTTTCCTGTTGTGTATCGCTTGTTCCTTCAGTTTTGGCTTTTTTTTATGTCTAAAATAGCATCTGGTGTGAAGTCGATCGCTCCTGCGCTGCTTGACGAATCGAAGTGGAACTGGAACAAATGGAAGTAACATATGAAAATTAATAGTACCTCTTTAGGAGTAATTCGTGGACTTGTGCATTACGTAGATTGTAATGATGGTAAAAGATGCAATATTTGGTATTTTAACTCGCACTTATGTCGTCTGATAACCATGATGGTAATGCCAATTTGACCCATAAGAAAACTTAAAAACTGTCTTGATCCTAAGTATAAGTTATTTTGTTGACTACGTTCACATAATATCTTTTAGAGCTGTGAAAACGGGTTGGTTGAGAACATGTCAAAAGTCAAACAGGACGGTTAATTCTACCCGACATGTAGTTCAAATGTTCAATATTCATAAGTTTGTAATGTGTCAAACATAATCATAAATAAAATCAGTATATATAGTTTTAATAAAACGTCTTAAATAAACTGATTTTTGAATTTTTTATGCTTGTAAGTTGCACTTTGGCGATGTTCGACCCATTTCATCCAAGGGAGATCCTGCCAACAGCCGGGTCGAACTTGGTTGACCCAAAATATTTTGTGCGCAAACATTTTGTGTCGAATATAATTTAAAAAGTTATGTTTATTTCAAAAATATTCTGTTTAGGATGTATCATAAAAAATAAATAACGAACAACTTTTCACTTATATAATAATATCATAATGTTTCGTTTTGATCTATTTTCTTTGTTAAGAAAATATTCCATACAGACCCATATATAAATGGTTAAATTTTTTTGCCTTTAATAACTAATGAAATGATAGTTAATATTACCTCTTTAAGATTTCTAAAACATTGCAAGCTGCCATAGCGTTTTTAATAAATACATTAAGGTTTTTGTTTAAATAAGGTTTTAGTAACTTTCTGACATCTTGGAATCAACTTAGCCAAGTTAAAAAAAACTTTCCCATCCCACCTGTTTGAGCTTAATTCCAACCTAAATCGCTCCGACCCATTACCCACCTGCCCAAATTACTAACATGATAAACCAATCTATGCTTTGTTTCAGCATTAAATAAATAAAGACCCAACATATTCATATTCTTCAGTTTCTTAGTTGAAATTTTTAGCCCATTTTGTGTCCGAAATCCCCAATGCATGTTCATCTGATACGTATCAGGTTCTCCACTTATGAACATTTGGTCTCATTGATTCGTGCTTAGCATAACATTATAGCTGAAAAGCGGTTAAAAATAAATTTTAAGTGACCAACCTGTATTCATGTTATGAACATTTTCTGTACTGTTTGTAGTGGCGATAGAGGTAGCTTTCTGTTCTATCATCGTCAACTGAATCTATATTTATCTCCCCCTCTTTTTCTATACTATGTGCAATGATGAGTGATTTTGGCAACACTGGCTCATCTAAACTTTCTGGTTCGATTGGTGGTCACTTGGGCGCCTTAAATTTTCCAAGGTCTTTGCAAATCCGCCGAGACTTAGTCTTTACTTCACATGTATGAACCAACAGGTACACCTACTCATGTAACATGAATTTAAAAATCGAATTAACCCTTAATGTGGACCAAACTATAGTAAATCTACACGGCGAAGAAAGAATGGAAAATTAACATATTTATACAAAAATAACATCAAATGAAGTTATCACAAATTGCTCCAGACCAACCATAAACTCAAGGTACTACAAAACCACTCTGATCGAAACAGTAGCAAGTAGCAGATCCTTGACCTTATTACATTACAAAGAATGTTTATACATAAACTCACCACATCACGCATATTGAGATAGTTCAGTTTATTCATGCTAGATTATATTCATAATAATACTCCTTTCGCCATAGCTAGACTTTATAAGTAACGGACATAAGGTCAAGGATAGTGATTGACCTAACCTGACTATCTGCACGGCTAAACATTTCTCCACCACCTGAATTTTGGGAGAGCAAGGTGGATGTAGTTAAACTCAAATTCCAGGTTCAATACGCCTGGCGAAAGGCATCTCAACAATGTATTGTATACCGTAGTTTCTGCATAGCACGATAACAGCTAGAATTATTAATGAACTATAATGAATATTGAATTAACCACACATCTAATGGTGTGATATATCTATATTTATAATGACAAGAATACAAGATAATCAACACCTATAATTGTGGAGTGATAGAGATAATCAACTCTTATAATTGTGGAGTGATAGAGTATATCAACTCCTATAATTGTGGAGTGATAAGTACAAATATATTTAGTCAATATTATCTAATATCCCCCCTCAAGCGAATAGGTGGTGGACCAAGGCGTAGCAGAGACCGAAAATACTCAAATTGAGAGCGCGGAAGACTCTTCGTAAAAATGTCTGCCACTTGAAGCTTGGTTGGAATGAACTTGGTATAGAGCTTACCTGATGCAACAAGTTCTCGAATGAAGTGATAATCCAGATCGATGTGTTTGGCACGTTTGTGAGAAACTGGATTTTGAGACATAAACAAAGCACTTTTATTGTCACACA